>JALIGW010000014.1:2205617-2245617 GCA_023053685.1 Diadophis punctatus similis | reverse complement strand
AAGATGGTCTCAGTCAGGCCAGCTTCAGAGTTGACATACACACGCACACCCTTCTAGAAAGTTATGCAATTTGTTCTTTCCAGAAGTATTTGGGTCCTTTCCCCCACACACACACATACACACAGATGGTGGTATGCAATTGGCTTATTTAACCATCGAAAGATCTCTAGAAAGGCAAACACACAGATGAGTGTTTTAAACTTGTTGACATTTACAAATCCTGATCACCCAAAAAAAAAGAAGGGAGGTGGGGAATCGTGTTTCCTTTCATAGCAGAATTTGTCACTACTCAAGGATTCTTTGCCGTTAAATATTGTGATGGGTGTTTAATATGCACAGCTGCCTGTTTATTCCTGTCCTAAATCACAGCTGGGTGATAGAATTTCAACTTTTTGTATTCTCTCCTTTGCCCTCCGCCTGCAATTTCAGTGATTTATTTCTTCGGGAAGGGCTGTCATGCGGGGAAGGCAAAATAACTTGTTCTCGGTTGCTCTCAAGGTCAAGAACCACCGGGCAGAAATTGCAGAGTGGCACATTTTGGTAACATATCAGGATCGGCTTCTGGGTGACATCAATGGCCTGGAGTGGAGGAAACTACTTTTGACGTTGTGGAGGGATGAAGGAGCAGAGAGGTCCCTTATTTTCAGGAAGGGTTTAAGAAGAACTCGGAACCCTCTGCTGAAGAACCCTCTGCTGAAGAACCCTCTGCTACATCCTTCCTGCTTTGAGATGAAGATGGGATGAGAGGACTCATTCCCAAGACTCTTCCTCTGTTTGGTTGGGTGGCCTAGAGTATAGACCTATGGCAATGTCATTTTCCCCCTCCCCTTTAATATTGACCCAAATGCATTCAAGATAATTTTCATTATTGTTGTGCTCTATTTCTGTAGAGATGTAGTTATTTCTTATATATAGTGCAACTCCACCTCCTCTTTTATTTGGTCTATTTCTTTTAAATAGTTTAAATCCCTCTAGCTGTATATTCCATTTGTCAATTTCATCCCACCAAGTTTCTGTAATGGTAACAATATCATATCTTCCCTCGTTTACTTGAATTTCTAATACTCCCTGTTTATCCCTCATACTCTATGCATTGGTGTATAGACATTTGAGTCCATTTTGATTGACCCTGTGTTTACTGTCTACATAACCTGTGTTGTGCCTGACTGCCTGACTATTAGGAGAATTAGAGGATTGCAGAGACTGGGAGTGGTCCTCTCTTGAACTTCTATGGGTCCCCAAAGATAGCCAACCATGAGGTTTGAGCAAGAGAAGACAGGGAGGGGACAAATCTCTCAGTTTTCCAAGCTACACAGCTCTAGAGCATATCTCTGAGTCGAAAACAATAAATTTTCATTAAAAAGCAACAGGAAGAAAGACGAGCCAAAAGCAAATGACGAAGGTGTGTAGGTTAATTGGGACTAATGGAAACGAGGGTGATTAAGTATTAATCACTCTCTCTTACTGTCCACAACAGCATTAAAACCAGCCCATTCCTCCCAATTTCACTTTCATTAGCCAAGCATATAAACAACATTATGAGTTTTCTCTCTTCTCTTCTTCAACCTGTTTTTTTTAAATAAAATAAAATAATAATAATAAGGGTGTGTGGGAGTTGAATAAGGAAGCAGATCGGATACATAAATGAAGGAAGCTTTTTTCAATACAAAACTGACATTTTTTTGACATTTGAAAGCATTCATTATTCATACATTGTTGGAGCCAGGTTTTCCAAAACAATGTCTTTGCTGACGCCGGATCTAGGACTCCAAAAAAAAATATGAGAATTTTTGATAGGGGATGCTACACAGTTGGAGAACCGATGCATTGTTGTGTTGTGTTTTCTTTAAAAAATAAAAGTTGTCTCTAAAAGCTATTATTAATTATGTGATAGCATTAGCATGCATCAGTAGAGTTTACACAAACGGGTCTATCAAAGATCAGGGTGAGAAATTACCAGCAGAAGGAGTTTTTTATTTTTATTTATTTATTTTTGTCAAGTACGTGTTGGTAATATACATAGATATAACATTGTTTATATACATAAGATGGGTACTGATAAGAGCACCGAACAATTTATAGAAGAACACCATTTTCAGTGCCCTCGTTTCAACCCTAGCTTAAGGTGGCCCTCCAGAAGGTTGGTGAACAAGAATTGAGAAGTCAACATCTCAAACATTTTCCAGAGCCTGCAGTAAGAGATAAAAGGGTACAACTTAGAACATGTCTCACACCCTATTGCAAGCAGCAAACAGGTTGACCAACTTTTGATTTTCAGGTCTACATTTCTGCCTGCAGAGAACATACATTTTATCCATCTTGAATAGCAGGTAAGGATGTCTATTGAAATTCATAGTCATCCAGGTCATAGTTGTCTCAAAGGTGCTTATTTTTTCAAAAAGCAACTGGGAGGAGGAGGAGGAGGAGGAGGAGGAGGAGGAGGAGGAGGAGGAGGAGGAGGAGGAGAAGGAGAAGGAGAAGGAGAAGGAGAAGGAGAAGGAGAAAGAGAAGGAGTGCAGAGATGGACAAACTAACAATGGAGTTACACGACAGAGAGGATACGGATTATTATAAAATACGGAACAAATGGTATAATTGGTTGGAACATAAAAGCAAAATCAATGTATAAAAGGTACAACAAATGGAAATTAAAAGACATGTGTGTGTGTGTGTGTGTGTGTGTGTGTGTGTGTGTGTGTGTGTATGTATGTATGTATGTATGTATGTATGTATGTATGTATAGATAGATAGATAGATAGATAGATAGATATTTTGAAATGTGGTTATAGGTTGGTAGTTTAAATAGAGGACAAAACTATTGGTATATTAAGATGGATGTAAAGGTGTAAATGCAAGTAGAAATTATGAAATGTACAAACATTATAAGTTAAAAGAAGAAATGAAATAAGTTTTGTCACCGATAATGGACAGCTGTAAAAGTGAGTTTATGATTTTAATTGTATAAAATTCAATTTTTAAAAAAAGAGAGGAGGAGGAGGAGGAGGAGGAGGAGGAGGAGGAGGAGGAGGAGGAGGAAGAGGAAGAGGAAGAGGAAGAAGAAAGTTGTTTCACTTCTCATCCAAGAAGCTTGGATTCATCAACTGATGAAGCTTCTTGGATGAGAAGCAAAATGTCTTCTTCTTCCTCCTCCAAAAAAAGTCCAGTTGCCTTTGAAAAAAGAAAAAAAAGCACCTTTGAGATCAAGTATGGATCACTGCACTAGAAAAGCTTAATGTGGAAAGACTTTAGAAGTTCTCAAAAGATGCAGGAGAACTTTTCAAATCTGTCTCCTCCGATGCACCAGCCAGACTTGTAAGAAAGGAGAAGGAAGGGTCCCTGTTCAGGGTCATAGGAGGCTGTCTCAAACCAACAGCATCCAACGTGTTTACAAGGTTTTTAAAAACAAAGATGCAGGGTGGGGGGGGGAATTCAAAGCCCTTAGAAACTGTTGATGGAAGTTTCCCCATCCATCACGTCCTTAAAACCTAATGAGTCTGTGACAAGCCTCAGAAGAATGCGCTGGGATATTGTAGAGGAAGACATGATGCATCCGGCTTTGAAAATGGTGTTTGATGCATTTCCAAACAGAATAATTTGTCTGCATCAATGTTTGATGGAAGAGGTGGGTGGGGGCAAATCTGCCATCTCAGCATGAAATTAAGGCCACAATATATCCAACGTGTTCTGTCTCCTTCAAAGAAGATGCTAAAAAGAAGGTTGGATGGATAAAACGAGTATTTTCCACGCTGCTTAAATCCTTGGTTGGTCCAAAGGTCTAAGGTGTCCGGAACAGGTTCTCTGTTGAGCTGACAAAATGATGGCTTCTTCTCCTTTCTTTTGACTTGCAAGTTTCCTTATTCTTCTCCACCCACTCAGTTGGCCTTTTTTAAATATTAAGGAGGACTTTGGTGCTTACACAAATAGCTAGAATCTTTGGATTTCAACACGGCTCTCGGTTTAACTCTTGACACTCTGGAGAACCGGTGATACAATACAATACTAAAATAATTACAATAATTTGGTCCTTAACACCAATAAGACCAAGGAGCTTAGAGTGGGCTACAGAAGGAATAGATCAGACATCCAGCCCTTGGTTATCAATGGAGACCAAGTGGAGCAAGTGACCAGTTTTAAGTTTTTGGGTGTTATCATAAAAGAGGACCTGACCTGGGGCGCACTCACATTGCAGCACTGGTCAAAAGGGCCCTGCTGAGATTATATTACCCGAGACCTCTCAGGAAACAACAACTGAATGAAAAACTGCTGGTGACCTTCTACCTCTGCACCATAGAGAGTATTTTAACTTACTGCACCCATGTCTGGTTTGCCAATTGCACAGTGGCAGATAGGACAGTGCTCCAGAGGGTTAACATCATTGCCCAGAGGATCATTGATTGTCCTCTCTCCTCTTTGGAAGAGCTTTATAGCTCCCGCTGCCTTAAGAAAGTTCAAAACATTCTTAAGGATCCATCTCATCCTGGGCACCTTTTTTTTTGAACTATTACCATCTGGCAGATGGTACAGGGCAATAAAAACAAGTACAAATAGGCTGAAAAACATTACATTGAATTCTACTGTATAGTGCAATATTAATGCAATATCAGGGGTTTTCAATTCAATCGCATAGAATGTGAAGGATGTGTGTTTTTGTTTTATTTTTTATAGTTTTCTTATGTATGATGTACCCTAAAGATGGCATTTAATTTCATTGTACGAGGTGCAATGACAATAAAGTAAACTAATGTTCTCTTTTTGGCCAGAAAGGTGCCCAGATTCCTGCCCTATCCCCATCTGTATTCCTTACCCGTAGTAAAACAACCCTTGTCAATGGTCAAATGTATATTCATCTTCATGTATATTCATGAATGCCTTCAATCTCTGTAATTTTATCCTGGAGAAACATTTGGTTGACCATTCCCTGGCTATATTTACTTTTAACAGCAGGACATCCATGATTCACACGAACTTGCCCGTTTTAATAAAACGGTAGATGTTAGCGTTAGATGAGTTTCTCTGGCACACAGATTTAGAGTCCATATGATACTAAGGTTATGTTCAAACATTTTGTTAGTCAGGAAAGCCACGGGGGAGGAGGCTAAGCTGAGCTAAACATTTCAGATCGAAAGAGTAGGTGGAATAGACTACACTGCAAGCTAACTTGCAGCTACAGAATTTACGTTTATTTATTTTATTTTTATATATATACAGTATATTTCATTTGTTTTCTCTTTACATACAATATGTGCTGGATGAACAGTGTACTGTCTGGGTCAAGTCATTTACATAGTAATACTTATTAAGTTCCTAATTTCTAACCTCTTTTATCCAGCCACTAGCAGCTGGATACCCGTGCTTTGCTACGAAACTGAACTCCTTAGCATGGAGTAGAATATCTAAACTCCCAGTCTGCAGGCCGGATGAGTCATGCTCTGGCCACATCCACTGGCAGTTGGAACAGAGCTCTTTTCAGGTGGGAAGGGGGAGTAGAACATCTAACTCCTTAGCATCAGAGTGTGTTAATAATAATATAAGAAATAACTAATGATCTGATGGTCATTTCAAAAAATCCTTTCTTAGCGAGCACCTAGAAGCCAAGAGGAACATATGTGCCAAGTTTCAAGTTTGTAGGCTTTACGGTTCTGGAGATTTCGTGATGATGTGTGAGTGGTATTTCGCCTTTATATATATAGATTGATAAAACAAGTCCCAAGTTCGAAAATATTCTGTGTCTTCTTTTTCTTTTATCTGCAGTGTTAATCTGTCCATTTCTGCACAGTCTAATATTTTTTATTATTATATCTTCTTCCATAGGTGTTTCCTCGCTTTTCCAATGTTGTGCAAATACAATTCTTGCTGCTGTTAAAACATGCAATGTCAAATATACATTCCCTTCTTTATCATATTTTTCTGGTGTTGTGCCTAACAAAAATAGTTCTGGTTTGCAATCTATACATTTACATTTATTTTTAAAATATTTATCTGGAGGCTTTTAGCTTAGCCTCGATCATCAACCAAAGAGGAACTGTTTTGAAGGTGTGAACTACTTGGGAGCAATACTTGAAAGGCATAGCAGCAGTTACAACTGGGCTCAGGTGAGTTAACAGGACCTGTGCACCATGGAGACGTGTGAGGTAAAGCGTGAAGCACCTGCCAAAAATCATCGCTTTATAAAAGTAAGTGGTCTCTAGGGCTGCTCCATGCCTTTCTCAATTTAATAGCCCCAAACTTCCTCTCTTAATTTGGATTCTCCAGATATTTCTAGGACCTCCAAACCTGAAATTCTTTCGGAACAATAACTAGGAAGGTTTGCTTCATGGGACGGTAGAGAAAAGCACTGCACACATATTTGCAAAGGTTTTGCAAGGCCACAATGATTGTACAGGAAGTCCTCAACGTACAACGTATGCAATTCATCCCAAAATTTCTGTTGCTAAGTGAGGCGTTAGTTAAGTGAATTTCCCCCTTTTTACGACTTTCCTTGCCACAGTGATTGAGTTAATCACTGCAGTTGTTAAGTTGGCAACACGTTGTTAAGTGAATCTGGCTTCCCCGTTGACTGTGCTTGTCGGAAGGTCGCAAAAGGGGATCACATGACCCCAGGACACGGCGACCGTCATAAATATGAGTCAGTAGCCAAGCATTTGAATTTTGATCAAAGGCTTGCAACGGTTGTAAGCCTGAAAAATGGTCAAAAGTCACTTTTTTTTCAGTGCCATCGTAACTTGGAACGGTCACTAAATGAACTGTTGTAAGCCGAAGACTACCTGGGCACATTTATTCGTGGGGCATTTGGACCTTTTTGCAGAAACAGCTTTCTACCCAAGGCTGTTGCAACCGAAAGACAAATACCAGGCCGTTTGCTCACAGTGCAACACGACGCTAATTAAATAAATGCATTTTCATTTGGTTTGGCAATTAATCAAAAGCACGCTCTGCCTCTCGGCTGCTGTTTTAAGGAAAGAGGGGAGGATCTCTCGTCTCTTGGGGGTTGCAAAAGAGGAGTCTTCCCCCCACCCCCACTCCCGGAGGGAAATTGATGCTCTCCTTCCAGTTGTCTTCTGCAGCTCTTCTGCATAGGTGCATCGAAGGTATTTTTTAAAGTATTTGCAGCCGGATTCGTAGGCATAAAAAGTTTCATACCACAAAGCCACTTTATCAATCAGATAGTCCCCTCTTCTCTCGTTCTTTTTTTAAAATTGCCTAATCAACTGCACCTCTTATCTCGGTAGAACAAGGACCAGACCTACGCATACTTGTAGAATAAATCAGTTGCTTGAGGAAACAATGAGTTAGCTACTTCGTGTATTATCACCCGGATGCTTTGCTTCCATGGAGAGATGCGGAAGGGTTTTTTTTCCCCCTGCCTTAGGTAGCTGAATAAGAAAGGCAGGCTTGGAGACAATACAGGTTCTTCCGATACAGGAACCAAAAGAGCTTAAGTAAACCTGGGGCAATTTAATTTCCCAACCTGAACAAAGGGGTGAATTAAGTCTAAAGGGGGACCCTGAGAAGCAGAGCTGAGAAGCAAGTTAGAACTTCGAACAAAAGGCTACCAAAAAAAAACACGTAAGACCAAATCTTGAACTTTGGAACTCCTGGTTACTAGAAGAAGATTCAGGGAAAGCCAACGTATTTTCTAACCCTTTGTCTCCCAGGGGTTTCCAGAAAAAGATGATCTCCTGTAGCTCAAAGGCAGATCACAAACCTGGGGCAGGTGTCCACAGATCTCTAACACGAGGGTTGGGGGCTGGGGGTGGCCTTGCAAGCCAAGGGCTGCAGGTGGTGAGGTGGCCATGCAGGGAAGGTGGGGTCATGCTTTGATGATAGTCAAAATTAGGCTTCAAGAGCTGCAAATCAGAGTATCCTGGCTCCATGAAGGTCGAGGGATTAATAAAGGAGAATGTTTGTAGTTCGGAGTTGAAATGAGGAGTCCTTGGTGCTCTCTGAACTCAGTTGTTTTCTTGAAGACGTTTCATGACCCAAACTAGGTAACATCATCAATGCTAGAAGAGAATGGGGCTTGTGAAGAAGGAGAATGGGGGGAGGAGGAGGAGGAGGAGGAGGAGGAGGAGGAGGAGGAGGAGGAGGAGACTGTGGGGTCCTTGTACTCTCTGAGCTCGGTTGCTTTCTTGTAAACATTTCATTACCCAACTAGCTAACATCATCAGCTCACTCCCTTCCAGCACCAATGATGTTATCTAGCTTGGGTAATGAAACATCTACAAGAAAACAACCAGGCTCACTGGAGGAATTGTCCACCTCTCTATCAGAGACCCAGGGATGGGAAGGAATCCTCAGACAGGGAGGGGAAAAGAGAGACCTGACCTCTTCTTCTTGAGTTGGAGCAAAGCTGGGGGGGGGGAACCACCCTCTGGGAACACAGCCCTAGTTTTGATTAAACCCATTACATGGAAATTGTGGGGGGGAAACAGGTTGCCATTTTTAGCCAACTCATTCAGGGGATGCAGCAAGAGGAGGAGAATAAAACCACTCTCTCTCTCTCTCTCTCTCTCTCTCTCTCTCTCTCTCTCTCTCTCTCTCTCTCTCTCTCTCTCTCTCTCTCTCTCTCTCTCTCTCTCCCCTCTTTCCTCTCTCCCCCTCTCTCTCTCCCTCTCTCTCTTTCTCCTCTCCCGTCTCTCCTTATCTCTCTCTCCTCTCTCCTCTCTCCACTCTCCTCTCTCCTCTCTCCCCCCCCCCCCAGCGATCGCTCCCCACCCCTCAGCAACCATAAAGTTTTATCACTTGAAAAAGAAGATTCCCAGAAGGGTGTTTATGAAATCAACCTACCATCTCTGGCTGGAAACAGCTTGGTAAGAGCTGCTGTCCAAGGTAGGGCTAGCCTCGGAGCGCTTACAATAACATTGGATAGCAACATCAAATCAATAAGGAGGCATTAAATATTTATCCAGAATGACTCTCTGCTCCCCTTTGCTGTTTTCTGGCCTTCGAGAAAATCATCCCAGCATCTTAGCATTAGCAACGGTCGCGGCTTAATACGGCTAGGGGAGGCTAATAGAATTTTCTCTATCCTCTATCCTGCTCTCATCTGCAGGCGTGCCGAGCTCAGAAAACAGGTGCTGAACCCCAAAATGTTTTTAAAACAAGAGAGAGGTGGAGGAACTCAAAGATTTGCCTGTGGTGGCTTTGAAAGCCTTTAATATTATCCAATATTTCGTTCCTTTCAGGGCTGAGCCAACGCCATAATTCTGCCCGCTACGGAGTTAGAAAAAGCTGCAGATTTGTGCTAATGGCAAAGAGCCTTTTGTATCTGCAAAATTAACCATGAACAGGGAAACTGACCAGCTGCGATGGCTGTCTGTTTGATTAAAAGCAGTTTTTCCTTCTACAAAATTATCTACCGGGTGGAGCCGTGATTGGCTCCGAGAGAGCTGCCGATTCGATTAAAAGAAGACCTGGAGGCTGCAAAAATCACCCGTACGCAGGGATCCCCATTGGCTGAAATTTATTTGTTTGTTTGTTTGTCAAACATGTACAAGATAGCAGGTATAAGTATAAACAAAAACATAAACAAAGGAAGTAAGTACAGATAAATGGGGACCATAGGACAGGGACGGTAGGCACGCTGGTGCGCTTATGCATGCCCCCTTTACGGACCTCTTAGGAATGGGGTGAGGTCCACAGTAGACACTTTGAGGTTGAAGCTGTGAGGGTTTGAGGATGTAACAACGGTGTCAGGTAGAACATTCCAGGCGTTGACCACTCTGTTGCTAAAGGCGTATTTTCTGCAATCAAGTTTGGAGCGATTTACCTTGAGTTTGTATCGATTGTTTGCCCGTGTATTATTGTGGTTGAAGCTGAAGAAGTCGTTGACAGGCAAGACATTGTAGCAGACAATTTTGTGTACTATGCTTAGATCGGACCGCAGGCGGCGCAGTTCCAGATTGTCCAAGTCCAGAACTTCAAGCCTGGTAGCATAAGGGATTCTATTGTGAGTAGAGGAGTGGAACCAGAGGTAGGATTCAGCAGGTTCTGACCAGTTCTGGAGAACCGGGTAGCAGAAATTTTGAGTAGTTCGGAGAACCAGTAAATACCACCTCTGACTGGCACCGCCCCCATCTATTCTCTGCTTCCCGATTGGGAGGAAATGGGGATTTTGCAGTATCCTTCCCCTGCCACACCCACCAGGCCACGCCCACCAAGCCACACCCACAGAACCAGTAGTAGAAAATTTTGAATCCCACCGCTGAGTGGAGCACTCTTCTCGTGAAATACCTCTGGACCCACTCAATCGTGTTAATGTCTGATATACAGTGTGGATTCCAGGCGGACGAGCTGTATTCAAGAACTGGTCTGGCAATATCTTTGAATCAAATAGCTATTTTATTTGATTAAAAGAAGACCTGGAGTCTGCAAATGGACCCACCTTCAGCTCCTTCAAATCAGGAGAAACCCCAATTTGCTCTACAACTTCCCTTCCTCTGAGCTGCTCAACACAGGAAAGTTGGAAATAGCAATAGCACTAGCACTTAGACTTATATACCGCTTCATAGTGCTTTACAGCCCTCTCTAAGCGGTTTACAGAGTTCAGCATATTGCCCCCAACAATTTGGGTCCTCATTTTACCGACCTCAGAAGGATGGGAGGCTGAGTCAACCTTGAGCCGCTGAGATTTGAACAGCTGAACTGCTGAACTAGCAGTCATGGAGTAGCCTGCAGTGCTGCTTTTAACAACTGCGCCACCTCGGCTCCTCTTGAAGAGAGAAGAGAGACTCTTCTCTCTTCAAAGGTGGGGAAAAAATCTTTGGGGATCCCAATGGAAGAAGAATTGGAAATTGTAGACTTTGAGGGAACATGCAAACCTGAAACTCGAGGTGCAAACTCAGGCTTAAGATTAATTTTCCAGGTCCTAATAATTGTTTGTCATAGCAGCTATTTTCAGCCAATTAATATCCGCTGGGACCTAACTTGACGCTTAATCAGAGGGTTAGCTGCTCTCCCACAGCTGTACTGCCCTTTCCAGCTTAGATAGATTATTTTTAGCATCCAGAAACAGAGGAAGTGTGATGCAGGCCTTCTTAAAATGGTCCTATGAGTAGAAGCAGGGCCTACATGATGTTTTCTGGGGACTGTTGGCTTTTTGCACTGACCAATTGGTTGTGATTATTAGCCAAATAAGCCAACGAGGTTGCATCAACAGAGGGATAGCATCAAGATCACAAGAAGTGTTAGTACTGCTTTATTAGACCACACTTGGAATATTGTGTCCAATTCTGCTGCCCGCGATACAAAAGAGACGGCGTAGGCCCTAGAAGGAGTGCAGAGAAGAGCAACAAATGTTTGGGGTCTGGAGACTAAACCATAGGATGAACTGCCAATGGATTAGGTTATGCTGCCCTTGCCGGAATTTAAAAATATAGAATGATGTTCAATAATAAAAATAAGTTTAAAAAGTTCTCCTTAAAGAAAGCCAGCAACCAGCCTGGGCAAGCAAAATTACTTCCGTTCCTGGGATTCTTGCATACCACTGAGAAATGTACAAATTGCATTCTTGAGATGGAAAATGAAGGTTCCTAAGGTGACATTAAAACAAAGAAAAAGACTCAAAATAATTAACAGTTAAAATCAAACAGCTATAGAGATGCTGAGATGGAGACAGAGAAAGAGAAAGAGAAAGAGGGGGGGAGAGGAGAGAGAGAGGGAGAGAGAGAGGAGAGAGTGGGGGAACAGAGGAGAGAGAGAGGGACAGAGAGAGGGGGGAGAGAGGGAGAGAGGAGAGGGGGGAGAGAGAAGGACAGAGAAAGAGGGGGAGAGAGGAGGGAAAGAGGGAGAGAGAGAGGCGAGAGGGGGAGAGAGAAGAGAGTGGGAGAGAGGGGAGAGAGTGGGGGGAACAGAGGAGAGAGAGAGGGACAGAGAGAGGGGGGAGAGAGGGAGAGAGGAGAGGGGGGAGAGAGAAGGACAGAGAAAGAGGGGGAGAGAGGAGGGAAAGAGGGAGAGAGAGAGGCGAGAGGGGGAGAGAGAAGAGAGTGGGAGAGAGGGGAGAGAGTGGGGGGAACAGAGGAGAGAGAGAGGGACAGAGAGAGAGGGAGAGAGGAAAGGGAGGGAGAGAGAGGAGAAAGAGAGGGGGAGAGAGAGGAGAGTGGGAGGGGGGGACAGAGAGAGATAGAGGTCCATTTCCTAAAAACTCCAATTTCTAGAAACCATCATCTTGTTCCACGAACAGATCAGAGCATTTTTTTACGCTTGTGAAATGATAAAGACCTTAATTAAAAACTCCAGCAAAGGTCTGTCCAGATGAATGGTGGATTTAAAAATAGGCCGGACTTCTTTTATAGCATCCATCAGCAGCGACGGATATTCTAGATACATAATATTTCAGTTCCATTCATTAGATGCCAAATACATTTGCCCATGATTCAGGAATGACTTCCTTTTAGAAAAGTCCGTGTTCAGCAGAGTCACCTGGTCTTCCGTTCAGCTTACAGCCACCCGCAGAGCAAAGGCTGAACAGGAGTAAATAAATTGCAAGAACTATGATGGATCCGATCTTGATAAAGAGAAAGGAAGGCATGCATTCACCTGGACTTTTTCACGTGTCTTCAGTTTTGCTTTGCATTGATAATTTTACAGCACCAAGATGGATAACACCGAGCTCATCAAATCCAGTGAAGAAGAATGAATATTAGGGTTGGGGAAAGACTGAGCTTGGAAAGGCTTGGTGTGTAAGTCTTGCAGAACTAGAGAGAAAAAATGGACCAGATCATGGAGAACAGGCCTGCACAATGTTTACTTAGATGTCGTCCCTACTGAGCGCAGAATGATTCACACCCATGTGGGTGGGAAACACACACTGCAATTTGGCACGGCCAGGCTGCAGATAATCGTGAAGAAATACTTCCCACTGGGACTCTTGGAGCTAACTCCAAGTTTGTGAGGAGAAGAAGCAGCTGTGTTCCCCAGGATCCGACGTCCATCAAGGGGGGGGGGAGAAACTGTAAAACTTTAATCTGCCTTGAACAAGCCAACTGAACATTTGCAAAGCAATATACAATCTTTTGAGTTGCCAAGAAGTTCTTTGTCAAAAAGAAAAGCCAGAACTCTACAAGGACACAAAATGGAGTTGGGGAGCGGTGGTTGGGGTTTATCCCTGGTCAACAGCATGTGGGGTTTTGGAGTAGTGTAGACTACACAGACTACACATACTTTGGCCACCAAATGAGAAGGAAGGACTCACTGGAGAAGAGCCTAATGCTGGGAAAGATTGAGGGCAAAAGAAGAAGGGGACGGCAGAGAATGAGGTGGATGGATGGAGGCACTGAAGCAGTCGGCGTGAGCTTAAATGGTCTCTGGGGGATGGTGGAGAACAGGAAGGCCTGGAGGAACATTGTTCATGGGGTCGCGATGGGTCGGACATGACTTCGCAACTAACAACAACAAGGCTACACAGATAGCAACTGTACCAGCACAAAACCTGTTTGGTTATGCCAAGAATTCTCCCAAATTTTTCTTGGGTTGAGGGAGAAACTTGGTTCTGACTATCCCTAATTGGGACATGACTTGTAGGGTGCTAGGTTGATTGGACATAAAGATGACCTTGATGAATCAAGGTTCATGAGAACCAAGGTTTTGTTCTCCTGATTATCTCCTACATTAGACAAGCAAGGACCATTTCCCCCTTATCCTCACATCCCATTGAAAATGGTTACGAAATCCATTATATGGAGGTATAAATTGAACAGCTAAGGGAACAAGGTATGTTTTGCTCAATGAAGAGAAGGCTTAGGGGAGACATGATTACATCTCCCAATACTTGTAGGGCTGTCACAGGGAAGAGGGAAGACTCAATTTATTCTCCAAAGTATCTGAAGGTAGCACAAGAAGAAATGGATGGAAGCTTCTAAGAAGGAAATCCAACTTGGGAAGTAGGTGGAATTTCCTAACAGTGAGAAGGATTAATCCATGGAACAGCTTGCTTCCCACAGTTGTGAGAGGTTCTTTTCCAACATGGCTAGCAGGATAATCTTCCCTTCCATGGCCTCTTGAGTCCTTCTTATACCTTTCTAGATTTGTGGCCGTCATCGTCCCTCTTAGCGACACAAATATGTAAAGTCGATTCTGCATGGCGTAAGCTCTCATTTTCCCTTCTTGAAACACCCTCCTGTGGCTTCACTGCAGGACTCTCTTTCTAATTGCTTTTTGACTTTACAAACCTCGATTATGAGCCTCCCTTGGCTTTTCTCCAAGCTGGTAGGACCAACCCGTGACTCCTTTGCTCCTGTTCTTCTTCACGCCACTCAATTTTGAGGTGACAATTGAACTTTCTCTCCAGAATATCCCACCTATTTCTTCTTTCCATCACCAGTGAAATGCATTTCATGCTCAGAGCCTCAAGTCTGCGATTCCAATCTAGCTAGGAACATCTTGGACTCCAAAGTCTCTTCGGCCTGAAAAATTGATCAATGCCGCCACCTATTGAACACCAAGCTGGAGAGCAGAAGTTTGAAGGTGTGTGTAACTTGGCAAATCAACCTTTCTCTTGAAAAGATATTTCCTGCCACAAGTGGTCACTGTTGCACTTTCCAAGAAGATTGCAAAAAATTCAAAAGTTGGGTCCTTCAAGAGAAGAGAGATTTTTCCATCATTCTCCAAGAGACTAAAAGAGTTGAAAGTATAAAGGGCCTGAGCAGGTAAGTCCATGGCAGGGATCTCTTAACTGGTGGGGTGCAGGTAACACCAACCCAGTCTAGAGATGAGAAATTACTTTGAGTAGAACTGGACTTTGGTTACACCCGGTGCCCCCTTGTCAAAAAGATTCTGGTCTTGTTAAGAGGGAACGTTGCATCAGGCACAAACAAGCCACTGGGAGGTCACGCATGTGAAGCCATCATAATACATGCAATTACATGTTCGTTTGGCTGCAATATTTATTAGCCGCATCCGACATAAGGAATGGGACGTGTAAATCCACAAGGCTTGGGAAGAGCAATTCGGTCAATTTATTCCGTCTATTTTCCTTTCCTGTTTTTGCACTTGAGAATGCTGCTACTGGGGTTAAGATAATATAGTTATAAATTGTTTTTTTTCTCTCTCTTTTTTTTTCTTCCAAAATAGATTCTTTTTGCTCTCTAGGCAGACCTAGTCAGCTGCCAGCTGCGTTTGGATGTCATCTGTTTTACTGGAAGCATTTCAATGTTGCCTTTGGACAGATTCAGCATTGTGGGATCATCATAGGTAAGGAGAAATCTTTGGGCTCTAAGCCCCCCCCCCTATTGGCACCACGTCGATTCCTAGAGAGACCCCTCCTCTTCATTTATTTCCAGTTCTGCCTTCGTGGCCATGGTAACATTCGCTGAAGGCTTTCAAGCAGAACGAAAATGACAAACACAGTAAGGGCAGGAAATACCTGGGCTTTGGGGCTGGGGAGAGATGGAGAAGAGGACCCAAACCAGCAATGATTGGAATTCAAAGCTAATGACTCAAAACTGCCGGAAGAAAAATAGGGGAATGTTATCAAACCTGTAATTGTTGGTTCACAAGGGCATCCATCTCTCTCAAAAGACCCCTTCCCACAAAAATAATATCCTAAGCAGAGGCATTAAAATTAAGAAAAGTCGTGGCACCTTAGGAATCTGTTGGAAATGAAACAACGTGTAAAGCAACTGTTTGCACCAAGTACGGATTCCTGGGGTATTTTGGGACTCAAAAGACATCTGGATAGCCATGGGTCCGGGAAGGAGTTTTACACCCAAATCTATTGCCCAAATTTACTTTTGTTGAGTTTCTGTCCCATTTGTGCAATCCTTTAACCTCTGTCTGTGTGTCTTCTTTGCACACGCTTTTGCAAACACGGGGAATTCCCCAGTCAAAGGAGGAGTAAAACCTCAACAGAAGCATCTCTCTCTCTCTGCACAGCTAAAAGTGAGGGAAATAACCCAGGCCCATTTGATCAAATCTGTCTTGAGACTCCAAAGTGGAGAAATGGCTTTCCACCGATCAGTGCATGAATCAGAAGGAACCTGCGGTCCTGCCCAAATGAAGCCATGGAAGAATTATTCGGGGTAAAACACAGGGATGAGAAGAGAAGGTTTGGAGAAAGGTCATCCAATGTGGTGGCATTGGTAGGATGTCCCATGCTTGAAAGGATCAGTTGAGTGACCCATTTCTCAGGAACTGATCTCGTCCATGGCAACCCACAGAAGGTAGTCACACTTAGTGGGTAGGTTGCGATTCAAACCAAGAACCAGC
This sequence comes from Diadophis punctatus similis, assembly GCA_023053685.1. NCBI lineage: Eukaryota > Metazoa > Chordata > Lepidosauria > Squamata > Dipsadidae > Diadophis > Diadophis punctatus. Next base: position 2,229,414 of record JALIGW010000014.1, on the reverse strand, counting down.
ACTGTTGCCTTATTTGGAGTTGAAGGTGTCCTTGGCTCTGATCATGTAGTACCACACAGTCTTTAAATCCAAGAAGATGTATGTGAACATATTGTCTTGGTTGCATCCATATGATTCATCTTCTTTCAGGCTGCTTTCTCCATTTCCAAGATTAGTCTACAGCCGGGAGATGTCCTTCACATCTTTCATCTTAAGCCAGGCCTATCCTGTTTTGGGTTTTTATTGAGCAGTTAATAAAGTTAGGTGGAGGAGTTTTTATTTTATTCTAGCTAAATAGTTAAACTTGTCTTCTTACATGCTCTTTTTTCTTAAGCATTGCTTTTGGGGATTCGACTCATCCCAGTTCAAGTTTTTCCACTGATTCAGTTTTTCAATCCTGGTTTGGTTGAGTTGAAACCATCCTTCCTCTCTGAGTTGCGATTATTTATTCTGCTCGTCTAACGGATCTCTTCTCCATCCCACGTGGTGTTGGCAGCTGACGTAGGTCCAAATCTCCTGGGGTACCAATTCACAACTAGACACGAGAACAGTTTTTTCCCCGAATGCCATCACTCTGCTAAACAAATAATTCCCTCACCACTGTCAAACTCTTCATTAAGACTGCATTACTATTACTATTAGTCTTCTCATTGTTCCTATCACCCATCTCCTCCCACTTATGACTTTATGACTGTAACTTGTTGCTTGTATCCTACGATTTATATTAATATTGATTGTTTCCTGATTGCTTATTTGAACCCTATGACTATCATTAAGTGTTGTGCCTCGTGATTCTTGACAAATGTATCTTTTCTTTTATGTACACTGAGAGCATATGCACCAAAGACAAATTCCTTGTCCTTGTGTGTCCAATCACACTTGGCCAATAAAGAATTCTATTCTAGTCTATTCTAAAAAATAAAAATAAACCACCTGCTTTCCATCTATCTCGACCTGGAAATCGCAAAACACTATCCGACCAGCGAAGATAATTACTCGCTTGTCAGAATGTGTGTGCCTCCCCGCTCTCTCTTGCACAATAAACATCCCACCTTGAGACAGGTTGTAGTTAACGATGCTAGAATCACCTGCCAAAGTGTGCAAACAGAGTCATGCTGGGTTTGCAGCTTCAGCATCCTTCCTGCCTGCTTAAATTAAGAGCGTGGCTTCCTGTACGTTGTTCTGCTGATGGGTTCTTCTTCGTTGAGATCCATCAAAAATTATTATTGGGTTTATTGGTCATCGCTGACAAGCTGCTCCTCAACAATCCACGGCAAACATCTCCACATCAGGGATGGTGAGGTGCCAAACATTGCTATCATATCCCAAAGGTGCTTTTTCAAGAGGCGACTGGACTTTTTGGTTTTTTAGATTTAGATTTATTATTAGAGTTGGAAGGGACCTTGTAGGTCATCTAGTCCAACCCCCTGCTCAAGCAGGAGTTCCTACACCATTTGAGACAGATGGCAGTCCAGTCTCTCCTTGAAGGTCGCAAGTGTTGGGGCTCTCACAACCTCCGCTGGCAAGCTGTTCCACTGGTTGATCGCTCTCACCGTCAGAAAGTTTCTCCTCACTTCCAGGTTGAATCTCTCCTTGGTCAGCTTCCATCCGTTATTCCTTGTTTGGCTTTCTGGTGCCATAGAGAACAGCCTGACCCCCTTCTCTCTGTGGCAGCCCCTCAAGTATTGGAACACTGCTATCATGTCACCCCTGGTCCTTCTCTTCGCCAGACTGGCCAAGATGTTTTCTTTGAAGACGTTTCGCTTCTCATTCCGAGAAGCTTCTTCCACTTCTCTCAGAAGCTTCTTCTGCTCTCAGAGCTGAAGAAGCTTCCTGGATGAGAAGTGAAACGTCTTCAAAGAAAAGCCAGACAGTCCAGTCGCCTCTTGAAAAAGCACCTTTGGGAAAACCATGACCTGGATGATGGAGAAGCTCCGTAGACATTGCTATCATCATTGCTGCTCTGTGGTTAGCCAAGCAATCCATGGTTAGGATGCAAACGTGGACTTTTGCGTGTCATGGTCCCTGAAGCAGCACGTGGCTATGTTGATGTTGGTCATTGATTGTTTAGGATCAGTCTGAGAAATTGTGATCCATGGCCAGATTTATTCAATCCATGGATTAACGGAAGAAAGCAGATTGAGGTTTTGATCCTGTCTCTGTTTGCTAGGACAGGGAATCCTCGATGTTCAACCATTCCTTTAGTAACCCTTTGCAGTTACAGCCCCACTGAAAAAAAGTGACTTATGATGGGTCCTCGCATTTATGATTATCACAGCATCCCCATATCTAGTCACATAATCGCCACGATGTAAAAAAGATGTAGAGCCTCTAGAAAGGGTGCAGAGAAGAGCAACAAAGATAATTAGGGGACTGGAAGCTAAAACATATGAAGAACGGTTGCAGGAACTGGGTATGTCTAGTTTAATGAAAAGAAGGACTAGGGGAAACATGATAGCAGTGTTCCAATATCTCAGGGGTTGCCACAAAGAAGAGGGAGTCAAACTATTCTCCAAAGCACCAGAGAGCAGGACAAGAAGCAATGGGTGGAAACTTAACAAGGAGAGAAGCAACTTAGAACTAAGGAGAAATTTCCTGACAGTGAGAACAATTAATCAGTGGAACAGCTTGCCTCCAGAAGTTGTGAATGCTCCAACATTGGAAGTTTTTAAGAAGATGTTGGATAACCATTTGTCTGAAGTGGTGTAGGGTTTCCTGCCTAAGCAGGGGGTTGGACTCAAAGGTCCCTTCCAACTCGTTATTGTTGTTGTTGTTGTTGTCGTCGTCATCATCATCATCATCATCATCATCATCATCATCATCATCACCGATGATGTAACCTAGTTTGGGTCATGAAATGTCTGCAAGAAAACAACCAAGCTCAGAGAGCACCAAGGACCTCACAGTCTTCCTCCTCCTCCTCCTCCTCCTCCTCCTCCTCCTCCTCCTCCTCCTCCTCCTCCTTCTCCTTCTCCTCCCTCCCTCCCTCCCTCCCAGCACTGATGGTGTTACCTAGCTGGGTCATGAAATGTCTGCAAGAAAACAATCAAGCTCAGAGAGCACCAAGGACCCCACGGTCTTCTTCCTCTTCCTCCTTCTTCACAAACCCCATTCCCTTCTAGCACTGATAGTGTTAGCTAGTTTGGGTCATGAAACATCTGCAAGAAAAGTACCAAGCTCAGAGAGCACCCGGGACCCCTCATTTCAACCCTGAACTACAAATATTCTCCTTATTGGTCTAATGGTCTTCTTTAGCAGGAACATTAGAAGCCATAAGATTCTCCAAAAATTATCATCAAAGTTGCATCGTTCCAGAAGTGTTTGCCCCTACAAATGTTTCCAATGACTTCAAGTAGCCAAACTATCTCTTGAAATGGTATCGAGGCATATATTTTTTTAGCAAGATTGGAGGAGAAAGCTCAGTCATCTCTACTAAGTAACTTCTGCCTAATGGTGTGAGGATGGCTCCTAAAATATGGATCAGTCTCTGAGAAGTAGTTTTCACTTACTGATCCTGAAATTGATCTTAAAAGCTTTCAACACTGTGGAGCCAAATTTCATCAGCCATAATGCAGTTGTGATAAGGTCCTCCTCACTACATGATGGGCCAAATCATACCTTAAGAAGTTTCTAAAGGAAACGAAGACACCAAAGGCAGAGAAAGAGATTTGGGGAAAACAAATAACAGACAGGAATGGAAAATATAACCGTCCACTACTTTGACTCCAAAGCAAAAAGGAGTGAAATATTATTGCATATTATTTATGATGAGCATTGGTTAACTTACTCAAGCAATATTTCAGTTCCTGTTTTTGTACACTAACCTACAACTGTGACAGTCCCTTAATAGTGGCCAACACTCCTTTTCTAGGTGGGCAATGCTGGAGGATGACAGCCTTAAGGACTTGAGCAGGTTTTCTGAGAGCACTGATCCATGATAAATCTGTCCCAACACAGGAGATCAGAAGAACAGAGTTGGAAGAGACCTTGGAGGTCTTCCAATTCAACCCCCTGCTCAAGGAGGAGACCCTACACCATTTTGGACAAATAGTTGTCCAGTCTCTTCTTCTACATGATGATGTTCATCCATTGTATTCGAAGAGGACCTTGACATTTAGGGGATGTCAAGTCTTGCACGTGAATTGGATTAAAGTGAAGGAGAGGTCAGCCTCACTCTCTCTTCCCAGATTCCATCTTATTCCAATAGCAGGACAAGAGTCGAGACAGTTGGAGATGAGCTGGGCGCAGTGGTTGACCAGGGCGTCTTTCATGTAACGCACGTCCCCTCGTGAGATTTTGGCACGATTTTGCTTCCGCGCATGCACAGAAGCAAAATCGCCCAAAAATTCTCAGGAAAAGATGGCAACACGCGCGACAGACCGGCGAAGAGGGCTCCGGAGCAGTCGTGTGCAAATTGCGCAATTGGCCATTACTTACCGGAGCTACGCACTGGACAGCTCCGGCAGGAACCCACCTTTGCCCTATAACATTTCGGACAAATGGTTGTCCAATCTCTTCTTAAAAGCCTTTACCATGCTAGTTTTATCAGTTTACCATGCTAGATTTATCAGCTCTAGCAAATGGGAAAAGTGAGGTGGTGAAGGTGTTTGAATCCCATCAAAGAATCTCAGTTTAAATCCAGTGTTGGAGCACTCAACAACTTCTGGAGGCAACTTCTGGAGGCAACTTCTGGAGGCAAACTTTAACCTTAGACTGTCTACAGTCGACCTCTCCCCGTTTCTAAGAGGTCTGTAAGGGGCGTGCATAAGCGCACCAGCGTGCCTACCGTCCCTGTCCTACTGTCCTATTGTCCTCTTTTATCGTTACTTTTTACTTATGTTTATACAAATTACTACTATACATGTTTGACAAATAAATAAATAAAATAAAATAAATAAAATAAGTCGTTCCACTGGTTGCTTGTTCTCACTGTCAGGAACCCCATTTTGGCTTTCCTCCTTCCAGTTTGCCCCTGTGTACTGAAGGGCGACATCCAAGTGAGGTTGGCACAACTTTCTTCTTACATATGTAGGAAGATAGCACCTACACCCCTCCTAGAAGAATGAAATGTTTTAGGAAATATTTAAAAGGCAGAATATTATATTTCCATGGATGAGAAATGGAGAAACATGTCTTTGGGTAGCCCCCACCTTTGTCAATGGGCCAGTCTATTCTACATAACAAAGATCTACCCCCTTCAGGCAGACCCCTCTAGCAAACAGAAACTCACCACATGGCACCTGGGAAGATTACATCAGTCAAGCCTGGTGGGACACAGACAAAAGCCTACAAAGTTAGCTAAGACCCCTGCCCCCTGGGAGTCTTGACAGCCAATGGGATACATTTCTTACACAGGAACAGGAAACTCTTAAGGTGGGACCCAACAGAGGGTATAAAAAACTCAGGGACATCTTCGAGGCATGTGATCCCCCTTTCCCCCAGGACCTCAGACCATTAAAATCATCTTTCCAAGCAACCACCATGTTTCCAGTGTCTTTTTCCCCACTTGGAACTGAACCCAGAAGGATATTTCTTCCAACACAGGCTTATAACAACTTTGCCTTTTCGGTGGCATTTCACTTGAGCAAACAGCACCCAATTAGTTATCCTCTGTTTTCAGACTTTTCTAGAGGGAAAAAAGGGGGTGCATGTGGAAAGAAGGAGGGGAGCCCTTGGAGTTTGCTTCTGATTCAAGAAGGCAGAAAAAATATGTTTAGAAGGTTTAGCAGGTTTCCAGGGACAGATTTAACTCACAATGGCCAGGATATTCCGCTTGCCTTTAATGTGAAATGGAGTGTTAATTTCTCTCTGTCACCTCTTAATTGCTTCCTTATTATACTGTTCAAGCAGTTAATTGCTAGAGAGAGTGAAGGGGTGTTTCCAGGGGGAAGGAAATGCCACAGCATGAAAAGGAGGGAGGGGATGTGGGGGGGGGGGGCGAAGAGAGAGAGAAGGATGCCATAGACTTGAGTCATGGGATTGGACCGAAGGCTGATTGCAGGATAACTTTTCTAGTGTTCAGTGGAAATGCCCAGTTGTTTTTTTTCCACCCAGGAATAAGGCAGAAGGGGAATTGGAAAAGAGACAAGGAAGAATTGGACACTCACTTTCTTCACTGGCCAATCTTTGAGGGTTGGGAAACATTCATTCATTGAGGGAGAAGGACATTGTGATCCACCTTAAATGTAAACTCAAGAGAATGGCCAGTCAAAAGTCAAGTATAGGGAGATTTGGTCAAGATCACCACTCATCAAGGCTTAAAAGTACAAGGCAGATCTTAAGTTAGTTTCTCAGCCTCGGCCACCTGAAGATGTGTGGACTTCAACTCCCAGAATTCTCCACTGGGAAGTTGTGGGTGCGCCATCTCTGGAGGCTTTCAAAAAAATAGATTGGGCAACCATTTGAGGGGGGAGGGGGGGGAGGGGGAGGGGGAGGAGATGTCATCCATTCAGTCATGTCCAACTTGGTGGTTCTATGGACCAAGTTTCTCCACATCATTAAGTGCATAGAGCCTCATTCTTCTCAAAGAAGTTCTTCAGCAAAAATCTGTCCTGTCCTCCCTCCCCTCATCTTCACATCCCACCACCACCCCTATCAATCCCAACTGCCTTTCACTACAGATGCAAAACAAAATATCCCATCTAATCCTGAAATCAACTTAGTGAGACCCATTTATCGCCCGGTTCTATTTTCCAATGGGTGACATTTACATTTCTATCTTTAAAAATAAAAAAAGATATACCATAATCACGCGGAATAATGCATTTGATAGGAGTGCAAAAGAGAAAAGGATTAGGAGGGGAGGCGTCCACCCTGAGCTCAGTGAATATCCAACCCTTTTCCAAATTGGTTTGACTATTTAAAATGCCCACCGTTCAACAAATCTTAAATGGGAGGAATTTCTTTGTGCGCCACACACTTCAAGCGCTTCTGGGTTTTTTTTGAAAGGGATGCGTGCGGAAAGTCTTCATTAGAACTTCCGCTGGGTGGAGAAACTGGGCGTGTAGATTCCTTCACATCTCCTTTCCTTCCACAATGGGGAAAGCCAGGGATCTGCTCTTCCTGACCCTTTATACATAAAGATTCCTTTATACATAAAGCATGATTGACTCCAATTCTGAGTTAATTCTGAACCTATTTCCAGGCTTTGGGGGAAAGGGGAGACTTTAATCATCTACGGGATGGGGCCGCCGAGATCATCCCTTTCCTTGTAGCAAAAGAAAGAGCCAACTTGAGAGCTTAAAATGGTGTCGACAGGGCTTCACATTTGAATATAGAATAATAAGAGTGTTGAACTTGAAGAGACCTTGGAGGTCTTCTAGTCCAACCCCTTGCTCAAGCAGGAGACTCTATACCAGGGGTCTGCAACCCGCGGCTTTGGAGCCACATGTGGCTCTTTCATACCTCTGCTGCGGCTCCCTGTGGCTCAAAATATGCGTCACAACCGACAATGTGCAACACTCACCAGCACGCGATTTATTGAGCTTTTCAACCCATCTTTTTTTTTTCGGAGTTCAAAATGTTTTTGTTGCATGCAGAAATAAAAATTCATTTTCCATGTAACAGTTCATTGATTACATAAATGCAACACATTATAGTTTTTTTATACATAGCATAAAGGTAAAAAAAACGATATATGCAGTGTTATCTTCATTTTAGATGTCAAAAGGTTTTTGTGGCTCTCTGTGTTTTCTTTTTTGTGGGAAATGAGTCCAAATGGCTCTTTGAGTGTTTAAGGTTGCTGACCCCTGCCATATATAATTTCAGAAATAAGGAGAAATTTTCTGACAATGAGAACAATCAACCGATGGAACAGAAGTTGCCTTCAGAAGTTGTGGGAGCTTCATCACTGGAGGCTTTCAAGAAGAGACTGGACTGCCATTTGTCAGAAATGGTATAGGTTCTCCTGCTTCGGCTGGGGTTGGACTAAATAACCTACAAGGTCCCTTCCAACTCTGTTAATCTGGAAAGTTGCTGTCCGGTCTCTTCTTAAAAGCCTTTATCATGCTAGTTTATCAATTGACCCTGCTAGATGAACCAGCTCTGACAGATGGGAAAAGTAGGATGGTGAAGGTGTGAGACTTCCATCAAAGAATCCCAGTTTAAGTTCATATTCGGACCTCATTCTTTCTCCAAGTTTCTGGATCAAAGCAATGGAATTGCCTTGGATTATAGAAGCTCTGAGCCTCCAATTCAAAATGCTTTCATTCCAAGATGCAGATGCATTTCTCCAATTATCAGACTTTATCTTGCTGAAGCTCTCAGCCCACGAATCCCTCTTCCTAGAAAGCTTTCACTTTCTACCACTCTTTTACGAAAGGAGAAATTAACTGGTGGGAAAGAGGTGGAAGCCATAACTGTTTTCCTGCAAGGGGGGGGGAGGTGAGAGAGAGATGAATCGGCCCAATGGCTGAAGCCACAGAGAATCTATTGAAAATCCAGATGCAAAGTTTGGCCTGACTTCACACACAGTTCAAAGTGGGGTGGCACTGCCCTGATAATTGGCTATAAAATAACTAACCTCCCAGAGAAAATTGCCTGCACTTCTTAATTGCTTTGCTTTGGAGAGTAGGGTATGTGTGTGGCCACCTAGGTTGGAAAGGGTGGCCGGGGTTGAGTAGGGATCTTGCAAGCCAAATCTAGCCATTCATGTCTCCATTTTTTTTTTACATTTTCAGATGAGATGCCCTTCTGGGAGTTGGGACAGGAGGCTGACGGGCAGAGAAGAAACCGTCCAGTGGTAAAATCCAATTTTTTTACTACAGTTCTGTGGGCGTGGCTTGTTGGGCATGGTGTGGCGTGGTGGGCGTGGTGGGCGTGGTGTGGCTTGGTGGGCGTGGCAGGGGAAGGAGACTGCAAAATCCCCATTCCCTCCCCACTCTGGGGCTAGCCAGAGGTGGTATTTGCCGGTTCTCCGAACTACTCAAAATTTCCACTCTCCAGAACCTGCTGGATTTCACCCCTAGAAGAAACCATGCCTGTTCTTTTTCATTGAGTTGCAAAGAAGACACTTGGAGAAGATGCAAAGACGCCACGTTGAGTTGCAAAGATGCCACACGGTTGGAAGTCCAAAAGGAGACAAGGAGCAGGGAAGAATGAAACAAATCAAAACAGCCTGAGGAAGAGGGACGGGTAGAGAAAGGCAGCACATGCCATTCAGCAGAAACTGTATCTCTTGGAGAAAGAAGAAGAAAGAAAGGAAAGTCCAGCCAACTTCAGAGAAAGTAGATGCATCGCCATCTCTTCGTCTACCATTGCTGGTTTTTTCTCTTTCCACTTTGAACCTTTGAATGCCCAGTTCCTGCAATCGCTCTTCCTATGTTTTAGCCTCCAGTCCCCTAATCATCAGCCTGCTTTCCTTCCAAATGAAGACTGTCTTTGCAGGATCCAGACCAGAGATGATGTCTTCCAAGACTCACACTGGAGCCCATCCTCAGGGAATTTCTCTCTAGCCAAGTGTGCGACACACATTTCCGCCCTGTGTCCCCCGGGGGAGTTGGGCGGCCTATAAGATTGAACAAAGAAAGAAAGACAGAAATTTCCAAAAGCTCGGAAAACTAAACCTCTGGTCCCAGTGACCGACCCAAATTGGATCCTGCCACATTAACCTGGGACGAGTAGCAAGACTGTCTTTGTAAACACAAATTACAATATTGACAACTTTGCCTATTGAGGTCCCCTTCTTGGCCACACGATGGCAGAAGACAATATCATTTTGGAATCAAGCTGCAAAGGTGGGGCAGGTTGCATTTCTTCTCACCATTACAGTCCTACTGGCATGACTTCTTTCCAAGAGTTGGTTTGGCTGTGGGTGTCTCTGCTACCATCTTGTGGCCATCCAGATTTCTGCACTCTGCAGAGTTGGGGCAAACAGTCGTTTAGGACGGTCACTCATTTGGGAAAAGTGGAGGCAATTCGGTTTTATACAATCTTGGATTTGTAGGTTTTTAATTTAATTTTATTTTTTTGTTTCAGTCTGCAGCCTGTAAATCTGTGGATCCTACTGAATGTAATTTGGACAGAATAGCAGAGATGGAAGGGACCCTGGAGGTCTTCTAGTCCAACCCCTTGCTCATGTCGGAAGCATCTCCATTTTGGTCCAAGGACAATTTAAAGATGGGAAGATTGCCAAACTCATTCTTTTCCATAAAGAGGTGGAACTAAAATGAAACCATTCGGAAATTTCAAAAGCAGAAAACTTGCTTTCTTATCCCACATAGTCTTTTCGCCTTTAACAGAATAACAGAGTTAGAAGGGGCCTTGGAGGTTATCTAGTCCAACCCCCTGCTCAAACAAAAAGACTTCTATACCCATTGCAGACAAGTGGCTGTCCAGTCTCTTCTTAAAAGCTTCCAGAGGCTGGAATGAATTAATCCTAGTAGGAATTACTCTCCAGGTGTATCGCCTTCTCCTTAGGGATCATCCTGGCCAAAAGTCTACAAAGAATCTTTGCACTGCGGCTACTTAAATAAATATTTTTTTAAGCTTTCCTCCTTGTCTCCTCTCCATCTCTTTAAAGCGGGGAATCGACATCTGGAAAACCAAATGGGATCTCTTTGAAGAATGGCTGCAGGATCTGGGTTTGGCTAGTCTAGAGAAAAGAAGAAGTAGGGGCGACATGATAGCAGTATTCCAGTATTTGAGGGGCTGCCACAAAGAAGAGGGGGTCAAATTATTCTCCAAAGCACCAGAGGGAAACGGTTCCAACAACGGTTGGAAACTAATGAAAGAGAGAAGCAATCTGGAATTAAGGAGAAACTTCCTGACACGGAGGACAATTAACCAGTGGAACAGCTTGCCACAAGAAGTTGTAGGTGCTTCATCACTGAAGGTTTTTAAGAACAGACTGGACAGCCATTTGTCTGAAATAGTATAGGTTCTCCTGCTTGAGCAGGGGGGTTGGACTAGAAGACCTCCAAGGTCCCTTCCAACTCTTCTCTTCTCTTCTATTCCTATTTCTATTTCTAAGACCTCAGCATTAGCTAGAATTGGGCTGGTAGATGTATGCAAAATATCACATCCCAGAGAAATATTTGAGGCCAAGTAGATGCTGATTTGCAAATGTGAGGAACTGTTATTTATTTGAACCGAGAAATATTCCATTACAGGGAGTATTCTTTTTTCTTTATTTTTTTCTCCTGAACATGAGAATTCTTAGCTGTGGGGTTATCAGAAAAATTCATGGTGGAAACTCATACTGTCGGTCACATCATAAGTTCTTGCTCTTAATACAGGGAATCTCCAACTTACAAACCTTGTTTAGTGACCATTCAAAGGCACACACTTTGTTTCAGACTTATGACCATTGCAGGACCCCCATGGTCATGTGATCAAAATTTGGATGCTTAGCAACCGGTAATGTATTTATGACGCTTGGAGTGATCACCTTTTATGGCCTCCTAGCCAGCTCCACTAAACAAAATCAATGGGGAAAGTGGGATCCACTTAACGACCACATGACTCGCTTAACAACTGTGGCCTTGACAAGTGGTTTACTCAGCCATGAAAATGCAGGTTCCAATTGTGGTCGAACTTCAAGGAGAACCTGAACTTCTGGGTCAAAGAGAGAACGTGTGATCCTTGAAAGGATGGTGAACTACAAATCCCAGCATCCCTGACTATTGGCCATGGAGCTAGGAGTTGTAGTTCAGCCACATTCACGTATGTCTCTAATTTCTCATCATGGATGACCAATCCTCCAAAGTCTCCAGTCAAGAGTTGTTATCCCTTATTATTTTACTCTCAATTTCCCAGGGATTGTGGTTGGCTCTTCCAATATTTTCCACCACCCAGCTTTGATAGCACCATCATTCACCGCCAATGGGATTAAGGGGAAATTCTGGGCTTCTCCGAAGTTCCCGTGAAGTCATGGTGGACAGGTTGCCTTTCATGAAAGGGTTGCTTCCCTTCTCCGCTTTCTTTTTTTATTTGTACACACAACTGCAAAGGAATGTCTGGGTTTTTCCAACATGCTCGCCGTATTTTGGCTAGACCTAAAGGGGCCCCATCCCGAACCCTGCCGTGCAACCATCTTCAACTGATTTAGGACTCATGTATGCGCCATGTCAAACATCACAGAAACGGCATTCATCTAAAGCTTCGAGAGGGCTGGAATTCTGCGAGGAATGTGCCCAGTTAATTGAAAAGGTTTTGGCCAAAGCCAAACACATCAGACAACCCATACTGTGTGCCTGAACTGTACACAACCTTTGGGAATACCTCTGAGAAGGCAGGAAATGGAAGGTGCAGGATTGGCCGCTAACTATCCATTTATCATTATTGATCCGGGTCAAATTTATATTTTCTTCTATTTGGCTGCAGGTTCACTAAGGGATCTTTATTAATCGGGGCCAGAGGTGGGTTCCTGCTGGTTCAGACCGGTTCTATAGAACCGGTAGTGAGAATTTCCCCCCGCTCGCTGAACCGGCAGCGATGGACGGCTGGACACGCCCCCGACCCGTCTCTCTTGGCGGCGCCATAGGCCAGCTTGTTTTCTGCTTCTGCGCACAAGCAAAAGCTGTTTTTTGCTTCTGCACATGCACAGAAGCTAGGTTTTCACCACTGCGCATGCGTGCACAGGAGGAAGCGAACTGGCAGCAAGGTAAGTTAGAACCCACCCCTGATCGGGGCAAAGGAGATTTCCCACGTACAAAGGTCTTGGAGATTTTGGGGTTTTTTCCCCAGCCAACTATACCTTTTAAGATGTTTGACATTTGCCTCCATCACCGGCAATGAAGCACCACCTTGAGTTAAGCTTACACACACACATACACACACACACACACACACACACACACACACACACACACACACAGAGAGAGAGAGAGAGAGAGAGAGAGAGAGAGAGAGAGAGAGAGAGAGAGAGAGAGAGAGAGAGAGAGAGAGAGAGAGAGAGAGAGAGAGAGAGAGAATACATTAAAATACATTACAGGCAGGACACCAACTGGTGAAAACAAGAAAACCCACAGTTAAAAGAGGGAATGAGACCATATGTTCTCCAGTATACTTAGGAACAACAGGGAGTGTTCAGAGTCATTAAAATGGCACCCAGTTGGGCTTAAGTATTGATGAACAGATGGAAGATTTGTCTTCCCAGGTTTACTTTCTCTGGTCCTTGTGACTTTATAGCCCACTCTTGGGCCTCTCTAGTGTAGAGTTTCAGGGAGGAATACAAAGATGTCATTTCACTTTGGAGATTTATTTATTTTTTAAATCAAATTATATATTTTGGTTCTGTGTTTTAAGGGGGGGGGAGTCAATAATTGGTCTATTACGCATCCAGCATGGGCTTCGAGATGAATACAAGTCAAGCAGCATCAACCGAAGAACAGCAGGTAACTGGCATTGTTACTGTACAAAAGCCGTCTTATGCTCAGATACCCCAATTATCTGCTCTTGACCCCGTGCTATCCGGTCCAACATCAACTTTTGAAGATCCCAGATTGGCCTCGGTCTGTGATCTTTGCAACTCCATGATTATCAGATCAACCTGATTTCAAACATCCTGGTTCAGTTGCTGCAATGAGAAGCTGTTAGATATCTCTGCCACAAGATAGAATAATAGTTGTCACCTTGGATGGGTTTAAGGCAGAATTAGACAATCTGGAGGCCCAACAGTCAAGAAATATGATGGCTGTGTATAATTTCCATGGAAGCAGCACATGCTGAGGAAGATGAGGAGTAAATTGCTAATCCTTTTGTTCCTACTTGATGGACTTCCAAAAGGTCAGATCTTTGGTCTGAACCAAAGATCAGGGTTGTCCAACTTTGATAACTTTAAGACTTGTGGACTTCAACTCCCAGAATCCTTCAACTGTGAGAGTTGAAGTCCACAGGTCTTAAAGTTGCCAAGGTCAGGCACTCCTGCTCTAGACTCCGTATAGTATTCTGATGTTATATCTAGGGACAGACTTTGAAGACTTTTCATAGGAAACACCAGTTTGGTCAAAACATGGAGACCAATGATGTATGGGAATCTTATCAGTTGGATTATCACACTTTCTTTGTAAGAAGATTCCAGAAAATTTTCAGGTTAGGATTTGCTCATTTTCAGCTGGAGAAATTCCTTTGAGTTCAGGAGGTCCAAAATTCAATCCCCAATTTGAGATAAGTCTGGAGAATAATTCCCCCTGAATTTCTTGGCTGTTCTGTGAATCAGTGTTGACTATGATGGAATCAACAGAGCCACAGTTAAACTTAGTAGGGGCAGATTTCTTTGTTCTACAGCCCAAGATGGAGAAGGTACTTTTCCTCTCCAGAACCCCAAACTGATATTTCTTCATGGATGTTTGGATTCTCTCGTGAACAAGCTATGATGTCTACAAAGGAATATCGCCTTTCCCACCCACTACATGATGTTTACACATGATCTACTTCTGATTCCTCTGGTGCCCATTCGGGGATGAGGAGAAAAATCAATTTCATCTGTATGACCATGTAATATGTAAATCAGTCCTGTGTTGAAATTTCTGAGGAACATCCGTGCTTATCAAGCAATTAGATTAACAGAGTTGGAAGGGACCTTATAGGTCATCTAGTCCAACCCCCTACACAAGCAGGAGACTCTACACCATTTCTGAGAAATGGCAGTCCAATCTCTTCTTGAAAGTCTCAAGTGATGAAGCTCCCAGAACTTCCGAAGGCAACTTCTGTTCCATTGGTTGATTGTTCTGTCAGAAAGATCCATGCTCATGGCTTCGTCCTCCTATCTTCTAGAGAATTGAGTCTTCATTCAGATGTTCAAAGCAAGAGTGTGTAAGGCAGTCCATTTAACATATCTGCATAAAGGTGGGGAGGAAATAATAGGTTAGAAAGCTGGAGTCCACTTAAAAGCAGACAGCAGACAAAAGACAATGTCCAACTTTGAAGAGGTGCCTGGTGAAGATCTACAATTTACATTTCCTTTCCGGAGCTGAATCTTTTCTCCATCAGGTCTTAGAAGCTATGCATTCTTCCTTTTTTTATTAAAGGTCCTTGAAAGAGCAGATCTTTTACCATTCAGATTTTAACATTCACACTTGATGTTATTGACTCCTCGGTTATTAAGTTGTCTCCCTGAAGTTTATCAGAACCTTCTACCTTAAAAAAATCCCTGGAGCAAAACACATCAATTTTCTCCTTCGCATGATGGCTGACAACCACATCTCTTGGGCAAAATTGTTCCCAAGCGCTCGGTTTCTTTGAAGAATGGACAAATTTGTTCTGGGAGATTTGTGACCTTCAAATTCCTTCCCAAATGGGAACAGAGGATGGCTGATATTCTGTTGACATTCACCTTTGTGGATTTCTTTTCCTTTGTCCTTCTAGACAATGCTGGCTGGGTATGATAGTCTATATAGAATGGAATGGAATGGAATGGAATGGAATGGAATGGAATAGAATAGAATAGAATAGAATAGAATAGAATAGAATAGAATAGAATGGAATGGAATGGAATGGAATGGAATGGAATGGAATGGAATGGAATGGAATAGAATAGAATAGAATAGAATAGAATAGTTTTCAAACTAAGGAATATTTTACACACACACACACACACACACACACACACACACACACACACACACACACACAAAATTTTACAAAATATTTTCATCCCAGGCAGCTGCGTTACAGATTTTTCATTGCTTCATCTTTACAAAATCTTTGGGGTAAAATGCAACAATATTGGGGGGGAAAGAGCGCCAACAGGACAAAGTTTGCATTGCCAGTTAACACGCTAACTTCCTCCCCGTCTGTTTTTCATGCTCAGAAAACTGTTGCAGCTGCTGATCATGTGAAGATAAAAACAAAAATGCATTTGGGATTTTTTTTTCAAAGGATTCCTTTGCTTGTTGTTATTGTTGAAAAGGGGGGAGGGGAAAGAGGGTGCAAAAATTCCTTTAAAACCCAAGAATCCAGACTTCTCTCAACTGACTTTCAAAGAAAGATGCGGGCAACAGTTCTGCCTTTCTCTAACTTAACGGCAGATGGTTTCCATTCCATCTCTGGTCCATGTTTATTTTGCCAGGTTTTGTTGTGTTTTTGTTTTTTAAAAAGAGCTCCTTCACATCTGCTCTCTGAAAATGTCCCCCTCAAGATCAGCTGGGGACCCCCATCTCCTTGGATTGATTGAAATGACTCTAGGTATTTCCCTTCTGTCCTCTTCTTCTTTGAATCCGAGGACATCACCCAGGGCCATTTACATACATGACGATGATGCTCTCAGAATATCAGAATAACACAGTTGGAAGGGACATTGGAGGTCTTCTAGTCCAACCCCCTGGCTCAGGCAAGGACGTCCTGTACCATTTCAACCCTATATCCAATCAGTCCTGCCCAACTCTTCTTTGGGCCTGGTCTCTCCACATCTTTTAATCTCCCACTGCTTCTTTGAATTGTTCTAGCCTCTGCTGTCAGCTTTGATGGTGTCCAGCCACTGTGTGTGTGTGTGTGTGTGTGTGTGTGTGTGTGTGTGTGTGTGTGTGTGTCTCATCATCATCATTCTAGCCATTGTCTATCACTGCAGGATGAAGATCTCTTCTGCATGTTTCCAACCTGAGCTTTCCTTTGCCAATTGGACCTGCAATGCTGATATTGCCAATCCATCTTGTTTCAGGTCTCTTTCATGGATGCTTTCCCTCAAGTGGAATCATTTCTATTATTGCCTTGGTCCACCTGCCATCAGTTCTTCTTGCTATGTGACCAGCTAGTACATACATACATACATACATACATACATACATACATAACAGCATGCATATATGCATAACATATGTTGATCAGTTGAGGGAACTAGGTATGTCTGCTCTAATGAAGAGAAGGACTAGAGGTGACTTCCGGGGGGTTTTTTTGGGGGGGTCACCATTTTTATATTTGATGTTCTGGAAAATGGATCCTGGATCCTGACTTCTTTTCAAGTATAGTACACAAAATTGTCTGCTACAACGTCTTAATGCTTGTTTTAGCCCAGCAATTTCTGTTGAACTGGATTTCTTCTACAAGCATTGTCCAACAAATGTGCTATATACAAGCATATACAAGCAAACTCAACCCTTAACAGGGCAATATGAATCAGGGGTGAAATCCAGCAGGTTCTGACAGGTTCTGGAGAACCGGTACTAGAAATTTTGAGTAGTTCGGAGAACTGGAAAATACCACCTCTGGCTGGCCCCAGAGTGGGGAGGGAATGGGGATTTTGCAGTCTCCTTCCCCTGCCACGCCCACCATGCCACACCCACATGTCACACCACGCCCACCAAGACACGCCCACAGAACCGGCCGGGAAAAATTTTGAATTTCACCCCTGAATCTGATGCATTCCTGCACCAAAATTCTCTTTCCTTATTTCAGTTCAGCTCATTCCTTGGAAAGCATGCAAAACATTGCAGCAGCGGATCCAAGCTAGCAAGATTTAGGAATCAGGAAGTTGATCCCTGAGAGAAGAACCTCTGAATGATGGGGAGGGGGGGAGAGAAGTGAGGACAGGACCTCTTTGCCATGTTTTTGCAAGACTTCCTGCCTTTGTCTGCAAAAAAAACCCTGCTTTCAAGATTGGCCCTGTTGGAGTTGTAATTTGAGCCAGCCAAATACTGAGTCCTTGGAATGATGTCCATGCCAGGCGTCTTGACCGGCTTCTTCCTCGTCTTACAGAGGCAAGAAGGGGGGGAAGCAGTTGTGAGGTGACTCAAGCTGAGAGCTGACCTGCAGGAAACTTCAGCCATTTGGCACCGAGGGTGAGGGAAAAGTCAACAGAGAAACACCATGGTTGGCCTCTTCTGGCCTCGCAGAAAATCAGAGGAACCACCAATCCTTTCCAGGTCCATCATGTGGCCTTAGTCAAAAAGACATTAAGTGTGCTGTCAGAGGGCCAAACCGGCACACATATCCCTCACACCCCTGGCGGTGTAAAAGCATTCAAAGCCATGGCTCCTTGAAAACCAATTAAGAGAGGACTTATGGGAAAAATACAGTGTAAAATTCTTCCTCCTGTGGCCATCTCCTCTTTGACAAGAAGGAGGGGTGCATTCCGGACAAATGGCAGTTCACTCTCTTCTTCAAAACCTCCAGTGATGGAGAACCCACAACTTCTGGATGCGTGCTTTCCACTCATTATTTGTTCCTGTTGTCAGGAAATTTCTCTTTAATTATTATTAATAATAATTAATAATAATAATAATTAATAGCTGTATTTCAGTATTTGAGGGGCTGCCACAAAGAAGTGGGGGTCAGATTATTCTCCAAAGCAACCAGAAGGCAGGACAAGAAACAAACAATAATGTTTATATTGTGTTTTTACTTGGCTGTTCACCGCCCTGAGTCCCCTGGAGAAGGGCGGTATATAAATCTAATTAAACTAAACTAAACTAAAACTAAACGGTTGGAAACTAATCAAAGAGAGAAGCAATCTGGAATTAAGGAGAAACTTCCTGACAGTGAGGACAATTAAACAGTGGAACAGAAGTTGCCTCCAGAAATTGTGGGTGCTCCATCAGTGGAGGTTTTTAAGATGCAACGGGACAGTCACTTGTCTGAAATAGTATAAGTTCTCCTGCTTGAGCAGGGGGCTGGACTAGAAGACCTCCAAGGTCCCTTCAAGCTCTATTCTACTTTTGTGTGAATAGTTATGAAATGAAATAATTCCAGCTTGTATCTCTCTTTGATAAGCTTCCACCCATTACTTCTTGTCCTGTTTTCTGATGCTTTGGAGAACAGTTGACTCCTTCTTCTCTGTGATCATCCCTCAAGTACTAGAAGCAGAGGTGGGTTCTTACCGGTTCTAACTGGTTCTTTAGAACCGTTAGTAGTTCGGCGATGACATCATGGAGCCAGTTCTGTTGGTGTCTCCATGGGCGCCACCATCTTGAATTTTGCTTCTGCACATGCACAGAAGCTATTTTTTGATTGCTGCGGGTGCGCACGCATGGCGCAACCCTGAGTGATCCAGCAGCAAAAGGATCCAGAACCCACCCCTGACTGGAAGACTGCTATCATGTCCCCCCCCTAGTTCTTTTCATTAGACGAGACCTACCCAAATCCTGCAATTGGGTATCAGGAGCTCTGTGTGACTAAAACAAGCTATTGTATCTCACCCATCTCCCCAGAAAAACTCAAGTTCGCTTGGCACCTTTCATCATAAAGAAGTAAAATACAACCCATCCCCTTCAACTCTCAATTTTTTTGATGTCACTTACTCTTAAGAAGCCGCCCCCCCCAAAAAAAAGAATTATTCAGACATGCTGCCCTCCAACAAAAAACGATGCAGGCATCGTTAAATATATATTAGTTTCTTATGTAGGCAGTGCAGTTATTTTAAATTTTTGTGACTTCAACTCCCAGAATTCTGGAAGGGGAAGTCCACAAGTCTTAAAGTTGTCAAGGTTGGGAACCCCTGGGTTAAATCCAGCCGAGGCGCATATGGGAACTCAAAACCTACTTTGATTTGAACTTTCAGAAAAACTTTCAGAGGTACTGTCATCTGCGCCTCTATAACTCTGCAACCCAACAAGACAGACACGGACTTCAGATGATAATTAGAACTGCAGAAAAAAACAATTGCTACCAACCTGCCTTCCATTGAGGACCTGTATACTGCAGGAGTCAAAAAGAGGACCGTGAAAATATCTACAGACCCCTCACATTCTGGACATAAATTGTTTCAACTTCTACCCTCAAAACGACGCTATAGAGCACTGCACACCAAGACAACTAGACACAAGAACAGTTTTCCCCCAAATGCCATCACTCTGCTAAACAAATAATTCCCTCACCACTGTCAAACTATTCACTAAGGCTGCAATACTATTACTATATTAGTCTTCTCATCATTCCTATCCCCCATCTCCTCCCACTTATGACTGCATGACTGTAACTTTGTTGCTTGTATCCTTACGATTTATATTGATATTGTTTCCTGATTGCTTATTTGTACTCTATGACAATCATTAAGTGTTGAACCTTATGATTGTTGATGAATGTATCTTGTCTTTTTATGTACACTGAGAGCATATGCACCAAAGACAAATTCCTTGTGTGTCCAATCACACTAGGCCAATAAAGAATTCTATTCTAATTAAATGGGCAGACGCAGTCATGTTGGTTTTCAAAGTTCTGCTCTTGATTCTGGTGCCGTATCTGTTGCCAAAACCATGTTTCCTAACAGAAAATACAGAAGGGAAAAATAAGTCCCCACCCCATTTCAAAGATCTAACCCTTTCTACTCTTTCTATTCTTCCTTTTATCTTTCCCCCTCTGGGAATCACAGCATTCCACTGTAACCAGAATTCTATTATCATAACCCAACTTCCTTTGTCTTGTTAGAGAGAAGCATATTTGACTCTTCTCAAAACAGGACTTGGGGATCCAGAGACTTCAAACCTTTCAACACCCTCCCCCTGCCCCCCACCCCTTCATCTTTCATCAGGGAAAGGATGGGGGTCTTCTGGCCCATTTTCTTTGCATAAGGTCTACTTTAGCAGTGATTCCATTTCAGGTCAATTTATCTCATGAGAAAGGGCTGGTCTGAAGCCACGG
The DNA here is from genome assembly GCA_023053685.1 of Diadophis punctatus similis. Taxonomy (NCBI): domain Eukaryota; kingdom Metazoa; phylum Chordata; class Lepidosauria; order Squamata; family Dipsadidae; genus Diadophis; species Diadophis punctatus. The sequence continues at coordinate 2,208,924 of JALIGW010000014.1, read as the reverse complement.
GTTATTTCTCCAAGATAAGAGAGGTTGTAAAGAAAGACTTAGACTTGGAAAGAAGAATCAAGATATCAATAGAGGAGAATATTTGTAGCTCGAGGTTGAAATGAGGGATCCCTGGTGCTCTCTGAGCTTGGTGGGTTTTTTGAAGACCTTTCATGACCCAAACTAGGTAACACCATCAGTGCTGGGAGGGAGGGAAGGAGGGAGGGAAGGAGGGAGGGAGGGAAGGAGGGGGGAGGAGGAGGAGGAGGAGGAGGAGGAGGAGGAGGAGGAGGAGGAGGAGGAGGAGGAGGAGGACTGTGGGGTCCTTGGTGCTCTCTGAGCTTGATGGTTTTCTTGCAGACATTTCATGACCCAAACTAGGTTACATCATCAGTGCCAATGATGATGTTACTAAGTTTGGGCAATGAAAGGTCTGCAAGAGAACCCAAAGGTGCTTTTTCAAGAGGCACCTGCACTTGCCAAAAAGTCCAGTTGCCTCTTGAAAAAGCACCTTTGGGACAACCTTGACCTTGATGACGGAGAGTCCCCATAGACGTCTGCAAGAGAACAACCAAGCTCAGAGGGCACCCAGGAGCCCTCAAGGATCAAGATTTTGCCATTCTTCAGAGACAATTGGGGGAGGGAGAGCGAGGAGGAGAGGAAGCGTGTCTGAAGGTCCACCTAGAGAAAAGGTCCAAGGCTTTGAAATTCACTCAGGCAAAGATCTGGTTCACTCCCAGCTTGGAGCTTGTTTAATGGTCCTTTATGGTGCGTTCACACCATGCTGTTGATATACAGGTGTGTGTTTGTGTGAGAGAGAGGAAGAAAGAAGAGTCTGTATGTGATTGTGTGTTGTGCTGAGATGGCCTTCATTAGAAATTCTCTCTCCCCCTCCCTGTGGAAGTTAATGAAAAGCAAATTATTCCAGAGAGTATTTTCTTAATTTTATTTATTGAGTTTTGCAGTGATCTCCTTTTCCATGTATCCTCATTTGTGTTGTGACTTTACATGGATGTTTTAATGACTATTGTGGCCCTCCCTGAGTCCTTCATTTATAGTAGGGTATAAATCTGGGAAGGGACGGGAAGGGAAGGGAAGGGAAGGGGAAGGAAGGAAGGAAGGAAGGAAGGAAGGAAGGAAGGAAGGAAGGAAGGAAGGAAGGAAGGAAGGAAGGAAGGAAGGAAGGAAGGAAGGAAGGAAGAAGAGAGAGTGAGGGAAAAAAAGAAAGAGAAAAAGAAAGAAGAAAAAAGAAAGAAAGAAAGAAAGAAAGAAAGAAAGAAAGAAAGAAAGAAAGAAAGAAAGAAAGAAAGAAAGAAAGAAAGAAAGAAAGAAGGAAAGAAAGAAAGAAAGAAAGGAGGGAGGGAGGGAGGGAGGGAGGGAGTAGAAAGAGAGTAAAAGAAATAGAGAGAGGGAGAGGGAGAAAGGAGGGAGGGAGGGAGGGAGGGAGGGAGGAATGAAGGAATGAGAAAGAAAAAGAGAGAGAGAGAGAAAGGAGGGAGGAAGGAAGGAAGGGAGGAAGGAAGGAAGGAAGAAGAGAGAGTGAGGGAAAAAAAGAAAGAGAAAGAAGAAAGAAGAAGAAAGAAAGAAAGAAAGAAAGAAAGAAAGAAAGAAAGAAAGAAAGAAAGAAAGAAAGAAAGAAAGAAAGAAAGAAAGAAAGAAAGAAAGAAAGAAAGGAGGGAGGGAGGGAGGGAGGGAGTAGAAAGAGAGAAAAAGAAATAGAGAGAGGGAGAGGGAGAAGGGAGGGAGGGAGGGAGGGAGGAATGAAGGAATGAGAAAAAGAAAAAGAAAGAGAGAGAGAAAGGAGGGAGGGAGGGAGGAAGGAAGGAAGGAAGGAAGGAAGGAAGGAAGGAAGGAAGGAAGGAAGGAAGGAAGGAAGGAAGGAAGGCTGGCTCAGGTAAAGTTTTCTGTGTTTTTTTTGTCCCAGTAATAACAAATGATCAATAGCTCACAAGACCATACCTGGACCCCACATTAAACCCACAAAAATAAAAGTCCGTTCTGAGATATCCCACCCCCATATGCTCCCCTCCAAAACCATCTGTTGGAAGGAGCCCAGAGAGATTGTCAAGATTCCCATCTCTCATTAACATGGATGTTTAACCTGCCTCGGAGCATAATTAGTGCTATGGGATATACAGTATATATATATATATATTATGATTGCCAGTTCTCCTTTATTTTAATCAAAGCGAATTTGCTTTGGGCAAAGCAGAAGAACGTCCGTGAAACACCACTCTTAGCTGGGGTTCTGAGATGGCCCAAGTCCTGTTTTTTAACCGATCCAGTCTTCCTCTGCCCATCTGTAACCGTTCCGGCTTTCCAGGCTTCCACGCTGAATTCCAAGGAAAGACATAAATTCGTTCCTGAGCCTTTTCCGAATCGGGAGATACACGCTGCAGCGGGACAGACAGAAAAGCCATGGGAAATAAGAGTAGCCGCAGGAGAAAGCCCCCCATCCATTGGTGGGTTGCTACCCGTTCCAACCGGTTCAGCCAAACCGGTGGCGGAAATTTGCCCCCGCTCACCGAACCAGCAGCGATGGCCAGCTGGCCACGCCCCCAAACCGGTCCTCCGGTTGCTGCTCCTTGAAAGCTGCTGACAAAGAATCCTCTGCGCATGCGCAAAGCCTTCTGTGCATGCACAGAGGGGTCATTTCCCCGAGGTGACATATCGCACTTCCGACGCGATGCGAAGCGGTAGGGAAGGTAAGTGGAACCCACCACTGCCCCCATCAGCTTGAGAAGGAAAATGCATCTGGTTCCGTTCGAAGCTGGGAGAAAAGCGCCAGAAATAACATGGAGGCTGGAGGCCAATTGGGAAGAAGGCCCATTTATAGATAAACACACACAAAGACAGCATGCAGTTCTGGGTCAGTTGAACCAGAATCACGTGTGGTTGGTGGTTCTGCTTCATCAATAAACGGACTCTCTTTCCAACCGGCCTCCAGCCTCCATTTTCTTTCTAGCGTCTTTCTCCCAGTTTGGAACTGAACCGGATGGATTTTCCTTCCAACCAGGATTCGGCAGGAAGGGTCAAAAAAGTCAAGATGGCAGTGGCCATTCTCTGCCATTTATTATTTGAACGTCCTGCCCTCTTCCACTCCCCTTCCAGCAAAGTCATTTTTTTAAAAAAAGCACACCACCAAGTGATTTGTTTTAGAAAAAAAAAACTCTCAGGTACTTTGAGCATAAGACCAGAAAAGAGGAAGTGCATTTTCAGGGGAGATTTTAAAAATTCAGAATCTATAAGAGGTAATTCCGTGGAATGGCTGTTTTTATCACCAAGGAATTGGTGAGGTTTTCGAGTCCTCAGCTGGAGAAGGCTGGTG
>JALIGW010000014.1:2113117-2200617 GCA_023053685.1 Diadophis punctatus similis | reverse complement strand
CAACGACGACCATGGGGTCCTTGGTGGTCTCTGAACTTGGTAGTTTTCTTGCAGACATTTCATTACCCAACTAGGTAACATCATCAGTGCAGCATTGATGGTGTTGCCTACCAGATAATGAAACGTCTGCAAGGAAACCCCCAAGCTCAGAGAGCACCAAGGAGCCCTCATTTCCACAAATATTCTCCTTTACAGGAAATAATGTTTTGCTGGAAGGAGCCAGTGGGCAGCCCTGCAGCAGATAAGAAGGCATGAAAAGGGTTAAGTGCCTGTCACAAAATAAAAATAAAAACCTCAAGGGCACTTGACCTTTAAACTCTCCCTTTCACACATACACACATAGAGGGGGGGGCTTCTTTGTGAGAATCCCCATCCTTGTGGATTGGCAGGAAGATGCTCTGATTGTTTTCATTTTTCCAGGTTTGGCCATCTTTCCAGTTTCCCTGCCAAATGGCCGGATATGGGTGCTCCTGCCCTCCGATCCCAAAAGCAGATTAGAGATCGGAAGCAAAAAAAAAAAGATAAAAAAAGAACATTGTTTGGAGCCAGGAAGATAAGGGAGAACACCTAAACCGAATAAGCTAAGTTAAAATATAAACTTTCAGTGGGAAATTTAGAGAAAGGTTGGAGGGGGGGGGACAAGGACACCCTAAACCTGCTTTCTGCTCTCACTCGCCATGCTCAAATCCCTTTCTTGTAATGTTTCCCCCAAGTTGGCTTGACTACAGTAACCTGGGAAGGGGCTTTTTTATTATCCATGAAAGTATAAATTCGTGGATGATGAGAAAGGAGGACTTTGAGAGAAGAGAAAGGTGGCAACAAACCAGAAAAGAAGCTTGCTTTTAAAATGCCCCCCTGTTTTCTCCTTCTGTCCTTCCTCTGATCTCCCATGATTATGCATCGCTTCTTGGAAAACAGGACTTGGGATGCCTTGCGGATCAAAGACGCCCACCCTGGTGCACCTCATGGAGAAGGCTTGCAGGGGGAAGATGTTGAGGGTGCCATAAATGCACCTCCCACCCCAATCGCCTTGCTTGGGGGTTGGGGTTCGGTTTAGGAGGCTGAGCCCGGCTAGAGGGGGAGCAAAGGAAGGGCTCCCCCTTCAAATTGTGAGTTCTTAGAAATCAGAGGAGTTGGTAAGATAAAGCTAGCCTTCCCTGCCACCAAAGGTATGTAGATAGCTTACTTTCAGGGAACTTAAAGATGTGTAAATTCATTCTGAGCTATCAGCAGGCTCAAAATCTTGCCTGCTGGGAAATGGGCCCATTTCAGCGGTGGGTTGCTCTCAGTTCAGACCAGTTCTTAGAACTGGTAGCGCTGGCGGTGGGAGGTTCCGCCCACCTGCCCGGGATGTGCACATCACGTGCACTCACGAGCGCGGATGTGAAATGGTGGCAAAATTATTTACAACCCACCACTGGCCCATTTGCAATAGCTCTTAACTTTCTAAGATATTCCAGAATAAGGTCTCATACTCATAGTCTCCTGGAAGGTCCACCAGTTTAGCTCATACTTGGAGATGGAGCTCCTCAGGAGATGTGTCCTGATGTGCCTTCTTGTGCAATTTTGCATCATTGTACACATTTGGCCAGTTATACTTGACGTCTTTAATGGCATGGCTTCCTTTATGTCAATGCGCTTGGAAGGAGCTCACCAAGGACATTTGGGAGGGAGGGAGGGAGGGAGGACAGGGAGGAAGGGAGGGAGGGAGGACAGGGAGGGTGGGAGGGAGAGAGGGAGAAAAGGAAGGAGAGAGGGAAGAAGGGAAGGGAAGGGAAGGGAAGGGAAGGGAAGGGAAGGGAAGGGAAGGGAAGGGAAGGGAAGGGAAGGAAAGGAAAGGAAAGGAAAGGAAAGACAGGGAGGGAAGGAAGGAAGGAAGGAAGGAAGGAAGGAAGGAAGGAAGGAAGGAAGGAAGGAAGGAAGGAAGGAAGGAAGGAAGGAAGGAAGGAAGGCATCTCCTGTTTTACAGAAGACATTCTTGTGTTGAAGGCATCTTCTAGTTCATGGATTATCCTCTCCAGATTTGGCTTCAAAGAGGAAAAGCCATCAGAAGAGATGATGAAACCATGATCTATATGATCCAACTTAACTGTGGTTGGAGTTGAGAATATTGGGGTAAAATGGACCCTAACTCAATAGATCCCTAGAAGCCCACATTTTACATCTCTAAATCTGTACACGTGCAAATTATCACCCATACATCTCACACAAATGAAAGGAGGAGCAGGGCTGCAGAGAGAAGGATATTCCTGCATACCCCAGGCTTCTTCAAAGCAACCAGCTCTTGGGGAGGGGGAAGAACTAAGGCCAAATCCAGAGATTGATTCAAGGCAGTTCCTGTCTTCTTCTCTTTCTGTGGACTGTATATTAACACCATAAAAGCAAGGGAACAGTAGGAGTTGAGGCTCTCTCATTGTCAAGCTCCCATTTCAAAAGAAGAAGAGAGAATTCCTGACCTTTCCTTTGTCTCCAAAGGTTGAGGTTGAATGAATTGATTCCTTCTCTCACATACACACACATATTCACACATACACACACACACACACACACACACACTGGCATACATCCCTAGACTTAGGAGCTGCTTTGACTAATGCTCCAAATAAATTACACCGTCTTGTAAGCCAGTGTTTCCCAACCTTGGCAACTTGAAGATGTCTGGACTTCAACTCCCAGAATTCCCCAGCCAGCATTCGCTGGCTGGGGAATTCTGGGAGTTGAAGTCCAGACATCTTCAAGTTGCCAAGGTTGGGAAACACTGTTGTAAGCAATTGGCCACAGATCCACCTTCTGAATCGTATTTCTTTGAAGGTACAAACAATTTCCTGGACTGGAAACCGAAAAAGGTTCCATTCACAAGCAAATGAGGATGTGTGAAACCAGGTTAGTAGCCTGAGGTTCTCAAGGTGACACCATCCATGTTATTGATTTTTAGTAAAAAGAAGTTGCAAAAAGTTCAAAGGAACCCAGGAGCTACCGTCCTGATTCATCTGGTTTCAGCTTGGTGAAAAAAACGATATTCTCTTTTCTATCTATCTGTAGAGATAATGCGACAGGATGGCAGAGAATCTGAAGAAGACCCCTTCCAGGTGAATGTTTCTCAGGGACAACGAGGGTACTGTCATCTCTGAGCAACCACATTGGTTTAGAAGTATAGAATTATAGGGACCTTGAAGAATCATAGGGATCTTGGAAGGGACCTTGGAGGCAGTGGTGGGTTCCTACCGGTGCGGTCCACTCTATAGCACCAGTAGCGACCGGCTGGTGACATCACGGATGTTGTAACTGGTCATAAATGTGTATGTGTGTGTGCGTGCGTACATGTGTGCATGCATAAGGCTGTCAAAACACAAAAAAGAGGTCAAGTAGCTCTGAGGAGGTCAGTCATAAATTTGAACATTTGCTAAGCAACCGGCCATTAAGCGAGGACCACTTGTATTTGGTTTGCCTTCAGGGTTCAGAGCTGTGACATCTGGTGGTGACATCCGGCTGGTGACATCACGGATGTTGTAACTGGTCATAAATGTGTATGTGTGTGTGCGTGCGTACATGTGTGCATGCATAAGGCTGTCAAAACACAAAAAAGAGGTCAAGTAGCTCTGAGGAGGTCAGTCATAAATTTGAACATTTGCTAAGCAACCGGCCATTAAGCGAGGACCACTTGTATTTGGTTTGCCTTCAGGGTTCAGAGCTGTATGGAATCTGGTTTCTTTTAATCCTTTGGGGGATTGTAAAAGGTCCGGATGCAGGAATCCTCGTAGGGGGAACTAGGATCGTGACCACTTAGCCACACCCGCCCAGTCACATGACTATGAAGCCATGCCCGCCCAGTCACATGACCGTCAAGCCACTCCCACCCAGTCACATGACCGTCAAGCAACGCCCACAAAACTAAGTCACACCCACAAAATTAAGCCATGCCCACAGAGTGGTAGTAAAAAATTTAGGAACGCGCCCCTGCTTGGAGGTCTAGTGAGAGTGAGGCGCTGGAGAATCAGCCCCGGCCGCTTCTCCATCCCCCACCGTTGCCCTTACCTTCTCAGGCCAGGCAAGGAGTGACAGGGAGGGGAGGGCAAGGGGCGGGGCCAACCATGATGGGACAGGGAGCTGCAGCAGAGGGCCCAAAGAGCTGCATGCTGCTCCGGAGCCGCAGGTTGCCAACACCCGTTCTAGTCTAACCAAGGTCAGGAGTGAGACTCAATCTCAGCAAATGTCCCAGAAGACATTTGGGATGGGGTAGGGTCTCCAAACTGGGCTGCCGGCAGCCTTCACCAAGTTGAAGTTGAGCATGAAATTCCAACCAGATGCTTAGGAAGCTGGATTTAATCCATCCAGAGGTGTCCCGTGGTCAACTCCTTTTGAGACTATCCTGTCTGAACTTTAAAGGAGTTGTATCTCTCCAGATGGATCACAGCTTCTCCTGATTTATTGCAAACGCTGGGTGAATAGTATACTTTTAGGATTAGCAAACTGCCCTCAACATATGTCAGAGTTCACCTCCCACACAGCTGGAGCACACCAGGATGGGAGAAACCACTGTGCAGTCTCAAATCAAGCCATGTATGCTTCTTGTTGCAAAATTGAGCAGAAAGCTATATATCTTCCTTAATTTGAAGAATGTAAGGGGTTTCTTTTTTTTCCTGTAACCATTCTTTTTAGGTCATTCTCAAGCAGATAGCCCAGCTGCTGTGGCCTAGAGGTAGAGCTCTTGCCTCACAATCAGGAGGTTATGAGTTCAATCCTAGGTAGAGGCAGATGTAGGGTCTCCTGCTTGGGCAGGGGGTTGGACTAGATGACCTGTAAGGTCCCTTCCGACTCTGTTAATCTGTAATCATCATGGTGATTTTCCCTGATATTATCATGTCTGCAATTCGCTTCAGAATAATTCAGGGGTGAAATCCAGCAGGTTCTGACAGGTTCTGGAGAACCGGCAGCAGAAATTTTGAGTAGTTCGGAGAACTGGCAAATACCACCTCTGGCTGGCCCCAGAGTGGGGTGGGAATGGAGATTTTGCCATATTCTTCCCCCAGGAGTGGGGTGGCAATGGAGATTTTGCAGTATCATTCCCCTGCCATGCCCAGCAAGCCATGCCCACCACGCCACACCATGCCATGCCCATAGAACCGGTAGTAAAAAAAAATTGATTTCACCACTGCTTCGGATTGATGTGAAAGCTACATTGGGTGTGCTTTAAAAAATTATGAAGATTTTTTCAGACCAGACGGTTATAAGCTAGAAAAGGGAATTCATATATACATATGTATATATTTCTATATATCTTTTAAAGAAAAAAATCGACGTGATTTAAATTGAAGAAAGCATTTCAGTCTTTGAAGCAACGGTCTGAAAAAGGAATAAATCTCGAATATTAAAGAATTAGTTTGAGTTGTGCTAATCTAATATTTGCTGGTTTCTGGAAGTGAGGTGTGATGCATAAGGACAAATAAGATTTTTAGTTGCGACTGTTCTCTCTTTGGGTGGCAAAATAATTTTTGCTTTATTCGATTTTTGAAGCTGCCCATCTCAACCCAACGGCAATGTTAAGGCTGGGCTGAGGGCCTGACTGGAAGATTTCAGCCCATTCCATGGTGGAACTAAGGTCTTTCAGTGTATTGAGACAAAGTGAAGCAACTCTACCCAATATTGCCCAAAGAATACAAATCTTTACTACTGTTTTCATGAATTTCTGCCCCAAAGGGAGATCTTTATCTCCAAAAGAGAACTTCTTATTTATTTATTTAATTAATTAAATTTCTATGCCGCCCAACTCCCTAGGTCCGTGATGGCGAACCTATGGCACGGGTGCCACAAGTGGCACGTGGAGCCATATCGGTGGGTACGCGAGCTCAGGTCCAGCGTGCATGTGTGCACCAGCCGGCTGATTTTCTGGCCTTCTGGGCCCACTGGGAGTCGGGAAACAGGCTGTTTCCAGCCTCCAGAGGGGGTGGGGAAGGCCGTTTTCGCCCTCCCCAGGCTCCCAGAAAGGCTCTGGAGCCTGGGGAGAGCGAAAAATGGGCGTGCCATTGCATGCTGGGAGCAGGGGGGTCATGCGTGCATGTGCGGGGGTGCATGGAATTATGAGTGTGGGCACGCACACACATGATCCCCCACATCCCCCCCCCTTTTGGCACGCGAACCAAAAAAGGTTCGCCATCACGGCTCTAGGATATCCTCTTCAATTGAGTAAAGGATTTCCATAAAATTAATAAAATTCATCCACTTGAGTTTGCTACCTTCATGAAGTTCTCCAGACCTTTGGGGGTGGATTTCTAAATCGATGGCTACCATAGCATGAAGAACTGAGACTCAACAAGAGTCCTGCAGGAATCCAGCCATTGCAAATGAGAGCTAACATAGAATATAAGAGTTGGAAGGGACCTTGGAGGTCTTCTAGTCCAACCTCCTGCCCTATACATTTCAAATAAATGGTTGTCAAGTCTCTTCTAGAAAACCTCCAGTGATGGAGCAGTGGGATTCAAAAAAAGTTTACTACTGGTTCTGTGGGCGTGACGTGGTTTGGTGGGCATAGCAGGGGAAGGATACTGGACAATCTCCATTCCCTCCCTACTCCAGGGGAAGGTTACTGCAAAATCCCCATTTCCTCCAATTCAGCTGGGACTCGGGAGGCAGAGAATAGATGGGGGCGGGGCCAGTCAGTGGTGGTATTTACCGTTCTCCGAACTACTCAAAATTTCCACTGCCGGTTCTCCAGAACTGGTCAAAACCTGCTGAATCCCACCTCTGCCAGGAGCACCCACAACTTCTGAAGGCAAGCTGTTCCACTGATTAATTATTCTCACCAATAGGAAATTGGTTGGTTCTCTGTTCTCGCTTAGTTTCCATCCATTGCTTCTCGTCTTGCCTTCTGGTGTTTTGGAGAATAGATTGAGTTGAGCCCCCTCTTCTTATAGTCTTCTATTTCAGCCACAGAATCTGGATGAAATGTACTCACAGATGCATTTTAGATCTCCACCCCTTCCAACAGCCTCCACTCCATTACCCAACCTCCTTGAAGGGGGAATGAGCAGTGAGTCACAACTTTTAGAAAGGGAAGAAAAGAACAGCCGTAAATGTTCTCCTTTAAGAATGGAATGTTGTCTTCACAGCTTTCAGCTAAGCCATTTCCCCTCCTGATCAAGTCTTCCCTCTTCCTAATCTTCCTCTTTTGTTTGGGCTCCCAAATCTTGATCTTCAAGGCCAAGTGGCTGTATTGTCATTCTGATACCAAGAACAAATAGTGTTGTTGCAAGACAAAAAACAAATACAAAACTTGGGGAAGACTTGATGAAACTCCTGCTTATTAGAGTTCATGTTAGGTTAACCTTTTCTAGTGGACGAACAAGTTATTTTTTCCCCCATTATATTATTAATTAGGTAATCTTTTTAGATATGGATCTACCCCAAATTTGCCCCCAAGGGCCTTTGAAAGAAAGCAGATTGTTGATGTATGTTTATAGTTATATTTATACTTACATTCATATCTTGATGTGATCGTTATATGTATATTCAGGTTGATGTTGATATGTAAAACTAAGCAGAAATTACAAAATGTAAGAAAACCGTAGCCTAGAATTAGGAAAAATGAAATAAGGACAGACACCGATAACGGGACAGCTGTAAAAGTGAATATGTGATTTTAAATGTTGAATTTTTTTAAATAAAAATTATTTCAAAAAAGAAAGAAAGAAAGCAGATTGGCCATCAAAATGTTTTTAAAAAGCTTTATTCTGGATTATGGGCTGAATGTTGGTGTCATTGGAGTAGCTGGTTTTGAAAGTGTTGGTGGAGAAGAATTGGCACAGAGGGGAAAAAAATAGTAATTTGCAGTCACTGTGCATAATCAGCTATTGTTTGCTTAACCTCAGTAAAGTACAACTGGCAGAATTGAAGCAATATTTTAAATCATAAACCGTGGCTAAGTCATCAATAGTTGAAATGATATGCTGCTATTTTATTAGCCCCGGGGTTGAAAAATGGCGCACAAACCCAGCCGTCTTCTCTACAATACCGACAATAAAATGGCATTTAATAGAGACATCAGATGCCACTTTGGCTGGCCCAGTAATTACATGTCACTGATACATTAGATCTGGTTCCCGAGGGATCTCATGAGGCTCCAGATCCCAACTTGATACACATGTAAGCCCCATTAACATTACTGATAGCTCTTCACATCTGCAAAGGTGACAGATGCTCTCCAGGGAGAACTCAGGAGCTGGTAGTCTTTAAGTTTTCTTCTCCTTTTCAAGGAGAAGTTGGAGTCTATTTTCCCAATTTTGGGGGATTGAAAGGGTCCCCTCCACGGATTTCGCTTTGGAGAGGATCCAAATAATTTGGTTCAGGGCTGGAAGAAATGCTGGCATGTAGTTCTTCCAAGCTTTCGGAAAGATCAGATTCAGAAACTTTGATTTCACGCATCACACTTAAGCCATTATTTGTGAACCACTGCGCTTTGTAGATCTTGTGGCATAGCTAAGGTTGCCGTGGAGCATGGTCAAGAAACCATGGTGAAGGCCATCATGCAGGGGACATCCTGAGGTGTCAGAAAATGGTGGTAGTCACTCTCATGAAAAGGGTCATGCTTTGATCCCATGGTTGGGTGGGCATCTGGATTCTTTTTTTTTTAATCTGTTCTTTGTGAGAACTCTTGGAACCAACTAAAGGAGAATATTTGCCAGCTCAGGGTTGAAATCAGGTGTCCTTGGTGCTCAATGAGCTTGGTGGTTTTCTTGCAGATGTTTCATTACCCAACATCAGCAATGCTAGGAAGGAGTGGGATGTGGGTAATGAAGGGGGGTAAGAGGAGGAATGAGGACTGTGGGGTCCGTGGTGCTCTCTGAGCCTGGTGGTTTTTTGCAGACATTTCATGACCCAATTAGGTAACATCATCAGTGCTAGTTGGAGTAGGGTTTGCAGGGAGGAGGAGGAGGAGGAGGAGGACGACGACGACGATGATGATGACGATTGGGGAGTCCTTGGTGCTCTCTGAACTTGGTTGTTTTCTCACAGACGTTTCCTTACCCAAACTAGGTAACATCATCAGTGCTAGTCACTGGGATCACACATCATGAGGTCTGATAATGTTACCTAGTTTAGGTAATGAAATGTCTGTGAGAAAACAACCAAGCTCAGAGATTAGTGGTGGGTTGCTCCCAGTTCGGACCGGTTCTTAGAATGGGTAGCGGCGGCGGCGGGAGGCTCCGCCCACCCGCCAGGGACTCTTCTGCGCATGCACGCGCAAACTGGTAGCAAACTAATTTGGAATCCACAGAGATCCCTCGCGTCAACAGATGTTAACCATTGTCAGTGGGATTCTTCTATAAGGAATAAATGGAGAAGGCAGGGGGTATTTCAAATTAGGTTTCAATGGGATCAGGGCATACGTTTTCCAGATGGGCTCTTCCAGAACAGGGAGAGATATGTACTTTGAACAGGAATATTAATTTTAGCCAAAATTGATATATGTTTGCTTATGTGCGCATACACACATACATATACACAAGTGGTTTTACAGATTTCTTTCTGCTTTCTCTCTCTCTCTCTCTCTCTCTCTCTCTCTTCTGTGGCTCTGACTGGTATGCATTACTTTGGAGTTTGCAACACTCAGGCACGCTTTGGTCGGATGGCTTTGAATGATGCCTTGAGCCAAACGTTCTTCGTTCTTTCTTCTTTTCAAGCTCAAAATAAAATTAAAAATACATTCCCCAAAACATAAACACCCCCAAGTAAAAGTGCAAGTTTTTCCAATCATTGCAAAGGCTAAAAAGAAACTGAATGTTTTTTTCATCATCATCATCAATTATATTTATTATATTTATTATATTTATTATTATTATTATTATTATTATTATTATTATTATTATTATTATTATTATTATTATTATTATTATTATTATTATTATTATTATTATTATTATTATTATTATTCAAGAAGAAATTATTTCTTCCAGCTGAGTCCTCCCATCTGCAAATAAAGGAAAAATATCTGGAGTCAAAACTGAAGCAGCTTCTTGGATGAGAAGCAAACCCAGAGGTGGGTTCCTCCCGGTTCGCATCAGTTCTACAGAACTGGTAGCAAACAGCTGGCGATATCACAGTGACGTCACGGAACCGGTTCTGTCGGTGCCGGTCCGTGGATGCCGCCATCTTTTTTTGGATTTTTTTTATTTGGGGGGGGGGCAAGTTTTTTGCTGATTTTTTTTCTTCTACGCATGCGCAGAAGCCAAGTTTCCGGCACTGTGCATGCATCGCCATCTTGGTTTTGGCTTTTGGGGGGGGTTGGATTTTTTTGCACTGCGCACGTGGCGCGGGAGGAAGCGAACCGGCAGCAAGGTAAGTTAGAACCCACCCCTGACCAAAACATTTTCAAGGGGAAAAAAACTCAAGAAGGTTCAGTTGCCTTTTGGAAGTTCTAAACTGTAAAAAAAAACTATAGTTAGGAGAAAAGAAATGTTGAACAACCAAAGTAAGAGGTTGTTTTCCAATACATCTCCTTGTAACTCATCAATTCACAGGAGGTTTCTTTTAGTCTCCTTGGCTGATCTGAAGAAATTAAGCAGGTCCAGAAGGGGGTAGGCAGAAGGCTATTTAACCAGGCAGAAGATATCTCAAAAATGCCAGTGTTCTGGGCAAGACTGAAAGCTTTTCAAAAACAAAAATGGCAAACCCCGTCTATTTTGAGGGGCTGCCAGAGAGAGGAGGGGGTCTGGCTATTCTCCAAGGCACCCAAAGGCCGGACAAGGAACAATGGATGGAAACTGATCAAGGAGAGATTCAACCTGGAAATAAGGAGAAATTTTCTGACACTGAGAACAATCAACCCATGGAACAGAAGTTGCCTTCAGAAGTTGTGGGAGCTCCATCACTGGAGGCTTTCAAGAAGAGACTGGATTGCCATCTGTCAGAAATGGTGTAGGGTCTCCTGCTTGGGTGGGGGGTTGGACTAGATGACCTACAAGGTCCCTTCCAACTCTGTTAAAATGTGTTAAAATCTTCCTAGAATCACATCGTTGGAAGAGACCTTGGAGGTCTCCTTCCCCAACCCCATGCCAGGGAAAGAATTCCTCATACCATTTTGTCTCTCCAGCCTTTTCTTACCCTTTAAACCTGCCCAGCCTGGTTCACAGAGTCCTCAGCTGTGTTCACCTTAGAGGAAACTTACCTCTTTTGCCACGTTTGAGAACAAGATGCCAACCTCTCTCTTCATCCCCAGACAAGCTGGCGTACTCGCTTCCCCCCCCCACGCCCCCAGGACTTCTGTTCACCCATTTAATTCCCCACTTTTTACGCACAGCCTTTTCACGCTTGGGATCTTGCAAAGCTCGCCTCTCCTCCTCCAACCCCGCCCACCCCCTTCCACACGCACCCACCCCCCATCCCTTTCTCCCCCATGGCTAATGCTGATGGAAGGCTTCATTCAGGCCCCCAACTCCAGACTGAGACCCATGGCATGGAACTCCTCTGCCTGGCTCGGCCGGAGCAGGGGACTTTCAAATTGGAAGTGACATCGCTGTCCAGTTGCTCTTCTGTTCTTTCTCTGCAGAACAGACTTCAAAAAAAGAGAAAGAGATGGAGATGTGAATTCAAAGGGATTCCGCAGGCACTGGAAGATGGGTCCCCTTCGTCAGTTTAAATCTGCTTAGCTCTGCACAGCGGGTACCTGATTCCCTTCACCTGCATTACGGGGTGAGGCAAAAAACAACAACACAGACACAAAAATTATCTGCTTGAAACCTGCTTTCCCAGTGTTGCAGGAAATACGCCCTTGACTCCCCAAATTTTATTAATCTCTCGGAGCCATGGAAGGAACCCCAGAATCTGAGACTTCCATCAACAGATAAGTCTGCTGAGAGTTTAAAAATTAATCTTGCAAAGAAAAATTAAATTACTTGCAAGATTACGTTTTCCTTGACTCTTGGGAGTCTTCAAAAGGCCTTGCGCCTCCTTCCTTCTCTTCTAGCACCCCTTAGCATGTCTGAATGCCACCTAGGAAATTGACATCTTTCATTCTAAATGACTAGGAGCTCATGGACAGTCCATGAACCGTGGCTAATTCGCACACCCTCAAGTGCTTATTAAGACCAATTCAGGCTCACGGCTGCAATCAACGTCTTTACATGTTTATAAACAATGACGTTCAGATTATTCCTTTAATTAAGGAGCCCTTTTCATCCTTCAGAAGAACGAGGCCCTCCTTGGCTTTGCCGCTGGTAAAGGACCATGGCTTCATAACCATGCATATATTTTGCACGCTGAAAGTTGGGCCATCACCCATCAAAGCTGCTTCGTTACTCAGAGGCGTGCACAAATCCCAATATTTTTCTTTGCAAATTTACTTTTTTGTTTTATCTTACTGGTTTGGTGGCAGTTCAGCAAACAGCAAGGAGAAAAAACCAACACTCTAAAAAAAACTTTAGGAAGATTCAAGGCTAATGTTGACGTCCCATTCTTACAACAAGCATCACCGTGGTAGAAGACCCAAGAGAAAATGCACGTCGTAGATTCAGGGTTGAAACAAGAAGTAAGAGGTCTCATTTTCCAAAACATCTCCTTGTAACCCATCAATTCACAGGAGGTTTCTTTTAGTCTCCTTGGCTGATCTGAAGAAATTAAGAAGGTCCAGAAGGGGGTAGGCAGAAGGCTATTTAACCAGGCAGAAGATATCTCAAAAATGCCAGTGTTCTGGGCAAGATTGAAAGCTTTTCAAAAACAAAAATGGCAAACCCCGTCTATATTTGAGGGGCTGCCACAGAGATGATTATTCCAAGAAAAGAAAAAAGAAAGAAAAGAAAGAAAAAAAGAAAAAAGAAAAAAGAAAAGAAAAGAAAAAAGAAGAGAAGAGTTGGAAGGGACCTTGGAGGTCTTCTAGTCCAACCCCCTACTCAAGCAGGAAACCCTATACCATTTCAGACAAATGGTTGTCCAATCTCTTCTTAAAAACTTCCAGTGTTGGAGCATTTACAACTTCTGGAGGCAGAAGTTTCCACTGATTAATTGTTCTAACTAGAACTTTCTTCTTAGTTCTAAGTTGCTTCTCTCCTTGATTAGTTGCTTCTTTCAAAAGGCAGTGAGTCAACCAACTCAGCTGATGAGTTGGACAGAACTAGCTTGTTCAGCCAAAGGAAACCCTAATTCAATTCTCCATTCATGACATGAGAAGAACAGGCTTCATTAGACAGGTGTTTCTCACAAAAATCTGGGCTAATATTTCGATACTATTAGCTGCAGATACTTAGCATTTTCACATATTTCGTCCTTTGGTTTTCTTTGTTCCGAGTCCATCGAAGTGGTATGGAAGCACCAAAACAGGCTGGTATGATGTTTAATCTACATCAAGAAGTCCTCTGAAGTGAAAACAGACTTCAAAATAAATTTGAATCTCCGTGCCACTTGGTTTTATCACCAACATCTGCTGCCTCGTACGCCGATTTTATGTATGTCGTAATGAAGAGCAGATTCCAACAGCTTTCGTTTAAGAACTGGAGCGTAGCCACATGTTTCCAGTTACAGCCTCCCAAAACACAGGCGAGATGTGTGCAAGATTTTATCCAAAAGATGAAAACTGTCCACAGCTAAGATTTCTTCCTCTCCCTTCCCAGTATTTTTTTAGGGGGGAAGGGAATGTGAAATGGACAATGAAAACTCATTTTGTGCAGACACAAAGATCTGAGTATGTCCTGAAAGATACTCCAAAAAAACCCCAACCCTTTCATGGTGCCAATTTCAAAATTGATGATAATGGTTTCCAAAATTGATCAAAAAGCATCAGAATTCTCCCTTTTGCTCCCCGAAATTTAACCTCCTGACACTCTCAGAAGAAAAATCTCCTTCGGAAGTGATCTGTGGGGTGCGATTCATCCCATAATTTAATGTTCCAAATGTGTAAGAATGACACTTCCTTCTCATCCATTTCCTCCTGAACAGCAGAGACATATTGTCAAATAAGGGGAAGGGAGAAAGGGTCATAAATTGTTTATTTCCCTTGGGAATTTGAAGGTCCTGAATTCCCACCCCCATCTGCCCCAGCAACAAACCAGATGGAAAGGTTGTTTTCAGCGCAAATGTAACCACGAGTCGCCCTCCAATCACCTTCTACGAACAATCTCGACTTGCGTTTGCAAAAACAGTGTTACGGCAAGCCGTCTCAGAGTGTCGAAACACTTCCTTTGGCCCACATCTGACATCGGATGCTACGATGTTCCATAGTTTCTCTCTTAAATGGGAGGTGTTGGCTTATAAACCATGGTTTGAGGTTTGGCACATGGGGCAAAGCCAATCAACTGTGGTCTATGCTGTAAACCCTGTCTCAAGAAACTTAGCATACTATGTCAACTCACCCTCAAGTTGGGTTTGAGCAAAAACGGAAGTTTTGAGTCCAAAACTGAACGATTGTAGAGGCAAAAGTGTCAACCCATCCACTGGGGTTGTAAATTATGACTGGCAATATAACACCTTGAACAAAACAATCGGTTGTGATTTACTCATCAAATTATAGTTATAGTCAATTGGATACACTTCCAATATATTAGACTTCAATGCCAAAGGTTGGTGTTCTACTAGCTGGAGGTTCAATCCATGATCTCTGAAAGACACTACCATGTCTATCATAGGAAGGGTTTTAAGAAACCAAGATGGCAGGCATGATCACATGATCAAAACCCTGGTTTTGTCCCGTTGTGTGTTGTGATATATGTAAAAAGGAAGGAGGCTTCAACCTTACACCCACAGCATCACTCTGACAATTTTTTTTTACCTTCTACCTTCTCACAGATAACACCTGACACCAGTTGAGGGAAATCTTACCTCCTTGTGGCTGCCCTTCAAACAGAAAGTTGTACAACTTTCAACTTGTATCTGGCAAAGAGTGAATTAGGAACCCAAGAAGGACACAACTGGTATGCCATGTTGTGTTTTCTAGATAAATGTGATGCCCTTAATGGGATGCTTTGCGTAATTAGATCTGGATGTCAGAAAGATCTACATTGGAGAACAGGGTGGAATCATCCAAAGCTCAAAGGAGACTTCATGAATTCCATACATTCCAGCAGAAATTAAAACATTTCTTACCACTTTGGAGAACCTCGTTTGCTACTAATAGGTGAGTATCTAGAGATCTCAAATGCTGGGCATTTCTGAGCAGATGGGAGATTTCACCCAAGATGAAAATCCAGGCAAAGGTCTCCCTGCTAGATTTTATATTTTTAAAAAAAAAGAGAGAGAAAGAAAGACTAATCAGAAAGCAGATATTGGGACGAGCAAATGTTGAGTAAAAATCAGAGCTAGGGGATTGGTGCCACTCTGTCTTGGCCAGGCTGGCTGCACTTAGGAGGATATATTAAGTTGTTTACAAAGCATGCAGGCTTCACAAAAGGGTCAAGGAGGCCATTTGGTTCAACGGTAACCAAGCTCCCCATCTTAAACCTTGCGATTTTATGGTGGTTGGTTGCTATTAAATTACACTCTATTATTCCTAGCCCACTTGTCTAGTCCAAGTAATTTGGAACCTTATAGGTATCTTCTAAGTTGTCACCAACTTTGGCGTGGCCTGTAAATCTAGTAAGATCTCACCCACCTCATCCAGATAAAGTAATATCCAAACTGACCAAAAGTTTTGCAAAAGTTCTTCTAGTATGTTGCAAGTATCCATCTGGTGGAAATTCCGCTATCCTGGTGAACTTGTGGGAATACAAGCGATGTAGCAAAAAGCAGGTAGGGAAAATTGAAATAAATCTATTGGTCTGTCATCTGTCTATCTATCTATCTATCTATCTATCTATCTATCTAGCTAGCTAGCTAGCTAGCTATCTAGCTAGCTAGCTAGCTAGCTAGCTATCATCTAGCTATCTTAACAAAATAACAGAGTTGGAAGGGACCATGGAGGTCTTCTAGTCCAACCCCCTGCTCAGGCAGGAATCACTATACCATTTCAGAAAATTATTGTCCAATGTCTTCTTAAAACCTTCCAGTATTGAAATACCCACAACTTTTGAAGGCAACTCATTCCACAATTCTAACTGTCAGGAAATTTCTCCTTACTTCTAGGTTGTTTCTCTCCTTGATTAGTTTCCAGTCATTGCTTGTCTGTCTGTCTGTCTGTCTGTCTGTCTGTCTGTCTGTCTGTCTATATCTATCTATCTGTCTATCTGTCTATCCATCCATCCATCCATCCACCGATATCTATCTATCTATCTATCTATCTATCTATCTATCTATCTATCTATCTATCTATCTATCTATCTATCTATCTATCTATCTCTATCTATCTATCTATCTATCTATCTATCTATCTATCTATCTATCTATCTATCTATCTATCTATCTATCTATCTATCATCAAATTTATATGGCCAGACTACCCTCAATAATGAAATTCAGTGATAGACTTTGGCCCAGCCACTGTCTCTCAGTCATTCCTACTTGGGACAATAATATGGAAGAGGAGGAATTGTGTATTCTGCCATCAACTTTTAGAGGAAAAGAAAGATGCAAATATAATACATATAAATATGAAGATTTCACTTGGCACTGACCAAACTGTAAACATGGGAAGAAAAATTTCTCAGTGCAGGTTCCTCCTCCGGGCCGTAACAAGGTGAGCTCCCTTTATGAAGAAACCCATTCTTCTTAATTTCATGGATTGGTTCACTAGGAGGAGCGTGAAATAAAAATCCACACTGCCCTGGCGGCCTCCTCCCTTTTCCCATCTTGTCCCAGATAAGAATATCCCACCTTGTCAAATTAAAGCTTCAATCTCATCTCAGGGGGGCCTTTGATCTATTCACGCTGCAGTCAGGATCTCTTTAACGGGCGACACTTGAGCAAAAAAAACCACTTTTTTAAAAGATCAAATCATTCCCTGAAAACAGAAGGAGGGGTGGAACCCTCCCCCCCTCCTTTTCACACTTGTCCAAAAGAATAGAAGTGCAATAGAGTTTCAAATACTCTTTGACAGATGGGGAGACAAACGGGGGCTTTTAAAATCTCTGGAGTCACAGCCATGGTCAGTCTTGAGAAACACATCTCTATTTTGATGTTGACCTCAAAAGGGAAGCTAAGTCAACAAAGGGGTCAAAGGCCAGGAAACGTTTTGCAAGCAAAGGGGAGTTGGGGCGGAGGTAAATGTTGCTTTGAACTTGGGGACAGATGCAACACGCCGTCCTAGGTTGACAGGAAATCTTCCTGGCACCACAAATCTTTGCTCAAAAAAAAAAAAAGAAGAAGCAAAGTTGGAGCCACCAAATTAATCCGGCATTTATCCTCTCGGTAGCGTGGGGTGGGAGAGAAATTTGGAGAGAAAAACGATACGCTCTAAACAAAATATGGTGTCTCTTGGCTCTACATTACCCATCCCATGTTCCTGCTGAGCTTTCCAATTCTTTGGAGCCTGAGAACCAGACACACAAGATGACCGGGAAGGAGATGGATCACGGGAGAAGGTCCTCCAGATGTAGACACTATTTTTGTTTCATGTTCTTTGGGTAATTCGGACCTCTTGGGGTGCTTTCTCCTACTACTGAATCAAGTCAAACCAAACTTTGCACTAGGAAAGAGAAGTTGGATCTCATGGTCGTCTCTCATCCAGGCTTTTCTTCTTTGGTGTAGACGTCTTTCCAAAGTCTTTGAAAATGTGCAACCTTCCCAAACTGGCCTCCAACAAGTGAAGTCAAGGAGGGAAGCCAAATTTGCTTTAACAGCCATGCGATTCACTTATTTACCACTGCAGTGATTCACTTAACAACCGTGGCAAAAAATGTTGTCAAATTGACTCAGTTAACAACTATCTTGTAGTTGTAAGTCAAGGACTACCTGGACATAGGAGCCAACCTACGTGTTTGACTGATGGTTCAATGTGTTATATGAACTTCGAAAATTGGATATCTAGAGTAGATTAGTAGATCATAGGTATGCACAATGTTCAAACTCAACATTGATTATGTTCCATGCAAAACAATCTTTAAAGCCTCACCCTTAAGTGCTCTCCAAGGTCCTGACAATGTCTAACAAATCAAGTAAAGCTTTCCTTTTGATATAGGTCAATGGTTTGAAAGGCTTTGTTGGCGAGCGTCAAACGTGAGAACTTGGACTGTCAACCAGGGATGACATGACAGTTCCACAATCAGCCAATTAGAATAGCTAATATCACAAGCCGATCTTGTACTTAATATACCGCTGACCCAAGATGAACCAGCATTTGCATAGAAAGAGGCTTCCCTTCTTCCCCTGACAGTACTATTAGACCAGATAAGAGCAATGCCAAACCAACCACTTGACTGAGTAGATCTGAAGCTTCTTCAAATGGCTTAATCATCAAGAGATTGAGGTCCGCCAACACTTTGAAGACAGAACAAGCTACACCCTCACCCACAAAGCCACCAGCTCTGTGAGAAGAATTCAAGATAACTGTTCTGACCCAGCCTTAGCAGAAACAAGAAACAGACTCCTTGTCAAGAAAACCCCCTCTTTATTTACCTCTTGTGTATTAATTGCATTCACCCACCAAAAAGTCCAGGCAATAGTCCTTCAAGGAGTTAACTGCAGTAACAGACCTTATCAGTTCCTTAGGATAATTGCAAGGCCCTGAGCTCCCAGCCGAAAGGCTGAAAATTAAGTTTTGGCAAGCAGTCTCTGTGGCACAAAACACAATGAGCAAATCTTCAGAAATACGAACTGTTGTCTCCTACGACCACCACTCCCCTTTCCTTCTATTTATTTCCCAGCCAGGGAGGGGCCATTCAGCGTCCATGTGTGCTTTGCTTCCCAAGTCGACTCCTTGTCTTCTGTTGCTCACCTCTTCTAACTGATCTGCACATACGTGCATCTGGAACAGGCCCCAGCTGTTGTTCCTCCTCACTCATCTCAGCTTCCAAAGGCAGCTGCCTCTCCGGTAGCTGGGAAATGTCGGACAGCCCTGGCTCTATCTCTGCGTCTGACACAGCATCTATCAGACCCTTCCCCAGACTCCAGAGCTGGCCCAAGTTCCTCCCCAACCTCCTCATCGTCCGAGTCTGCCACCAGCTCTGCTGGCAGCTAGCGGACCACAACAATAACGACTCTTGAAAAAGATGCAACAACTCCTGGTTTTCACCCCCTTGTTACTCTCAAGAAGCAACCCAGACTAGATCTGTACAGCGGGACATCCATGACCATCTGACATGCATGCAGAGTGTGTTTACATCCTGTGCTGAGTCCCTGTGGTCTGACTGATTAGCAAATTGTCATTGCTAATATATAGTTTAGGTCTTAGTAGAAGGTGCAACTCCAAGCAATTGTGTTGTTCACAATGAACGTGGCCAAGCGGATCATGAGTTAAGACCATGAGTAAATGCAACACCGGTCTGGTTTGGCTCCTTTAGTTCTTGTAATTTCCTTATAGTAATTTTTTCCCCACTGCCTCTCTGAATTTTGCTGAGTTGGACAATAATTTTTAGAGGAATAACCTGTCAGCTATCAACATCTGTTCCTCCCATTCTTCTATTCTCCAAACCACCTGAAGGCAGAACCAGAAGCAAAGGATGGGAACTAAGCAAGGAGAGAAGCAACCTAGAACTAAGGAGAAATTTCCTGGCAGTGAGGATAATTAACCAGTGGAACAACTTGCCTCCAGAAGTTGTGGGTGCTCCATCACTGGAGGTTTTAAAGAAGAGATTTGACACCTATTTGTCTCAAATGGTATAGGGTTTCCTGCTTGAGCAGAGGATTGGAGATAGATTGATAGGTAGGTAGGTAGGTAGATAGATAGGTAGATAGATAGGTAGATACTAGATAGATAGATAGATAGATAGATAGATAGATAGATAGATAGATAGATAGATAGATAGATAGATAGATAGATAGATAGATAGGTAGGTAGGTAGGTAGGTAGGTAGGTAGGTAGGTAGGTAGGTAGGTAGGTAGGTAGGTAGGTAGGTAGATAGATAGGTAGATAGATAGATAGGTAGATAGGTAGATAGATAGATAGATGGATGGATGGATGGATGGATGGATGGATGGATGGATGGATGGATGGATGGATGGATGGATGGAGGTAGGTAGGTAGGTAGGTAGGTAGGTAGGTAGGTAGGTAGATACATGATAGATAGATAGATAGATAGATAGATAGATAGATAGATAGATAGATAGATAGATAGATAGATAGATAGATAGATAGATAGGTAGGTAGGTAGGTAGGTAGGTAGATAGGTAGATAGGTAGATACATGATAGATAGATAGATAGATAGATAGATAGATAGATAGATAGATAGATAGATAGATAGATAGATAGATAGATAGATAGATAGGTAGGTAGGTAGGTAGATAGATAGATTTATTTATTTATTTATTTAAATTTTCCCTCGCTGCTTTTTGCTGCATCCCAAAAAGGGGGTTGGACTAGAAGACCTCCAAGGTCCCTTCCAACTCTGTAATGATGCTATGTCATTATGTTTTTCTGCTCACCTTTTCATTTGACAAAAGAGTCTGCCAAACGATTGGCCTCGGAAGGAGAGAAATCCAGTGGAAAGCCTATTTTCACCCACCTTTCCACCCCTTCATGATTCTCCGCGTTCCTCCCGTTTAGAAAAATGAATAAATAAATAAGCTTCTACCAATAGCAATTTAAATTCCTGGGAAATGAAAACGTTCCACGGAAGATAATGAAAAGCGGGCATTTAGTGACAGTTTCATTTTTGCATGTTTAAATATTAATAACCCTCTTCATAAAATTGCATGTTTGCTCATTCCGAAGCTGTAATAATGGTGCTTATGAAAGGTCGTATTTTCTCCGGCGCTTTTTCATTATGTCACTTGCTCGGAGTGCAGCGCAATTTGTTTAGCCAAATGCCAGAGTTTGTGTGTAATGCGTGCCTGGCTGTGTTTTTATGGGAAAGAACAGCCAAGTTTAATAACAAAACAAAAAACACAAACCTGCCAGATCTATTTTTAATAGCCCTCGAAGTGATTTAACTTTTTTTTAAGTTAATATAACTTTGATGCACTCAAAGCAAAGGGCTTGGTGTTGAGATTTTGTGCTGTTATGGGGACAGAGATTAACCAAAATGCATTTTACCAAGAAAAGCTGCTTGGTGGTTAAAATAAATAATAATTTTGCAAAGATTCATCCTTAATTGTTTTTCTGTGTTTCTCTACTTCAGGGTCACAGTTGCTTTAAACCAGGAGGGAAATTAATTCATTTATTAGCTTTCTTCAAAACTTCTTCCTTAAAATGATTATTAGACTTATAACTTCATACCAGAAAGAAAATAGTGCCTAATTTATTGGAAAAAAATGGAAAACAAGATTGTCAAAAGAATTACCTTGGATAATTTCCTCCAAAGTCTAAGAACTCATGTGATTCTTTCAGATTATGCTAAAAAATCTATACTTCTCTCAACCCATATTTTTTCAACCTTTTTCCCCCCTTTGTCTCTCAGGATACCCACAATTCACATTATTACAACAATATCAAAATGCCGAGCTAACTTTGAAGTTGCTATTTAGGGCATCTTAAATTGTTTCAAGGCCACAGGAATCCTCAAATGTTATGGCGTGCACACGCACACACACACACATGCACACGCACACAAACGCAGATCAGACTTCTGAATCAAACCACTGCTGAGTCAAAAATCATATTTCCATCAGGAAAAAGTGACCCTCCCCAAGAATGAAATGGCAGTGCTTCACCTTAGGGTCTATTGTAAAAAAAATTTTTTTTTTAAATTGAAATCCATGATTCCAAACACAACAGGAATGTTAATTTCTAGCCAATTGTCCTTTATTAATAATTCAGATCAGAACTGCCACATCACACGAGGATCAAAAATACTATTATAGATGGTGCAAAAAATATTTCCTTCCTTTAATCCTACGGGCAGCACCCAAACACAAGTCACTAACAGAGAAACTCCAAATAGAATAGAATAGAATAGAATAGAATAGAATAGAATAGAATAGAATAGAATAGAATAGAATAGAATAGAATAGAATAGAATAGAATAGCAGAGTTGGAAGAGACCTTGGGAGGTCTTCTAGTCCAACCCCCTGCACAAGCAGGAAACCCTATACCATTTCAGACAAATAGTTCTTTAAAATATGACCTAGTGAAAGACACTAGCCAAGTTTAACCATCCCATTAACCCATGGTTTGTGGAAAAAGTCACAATAGGTGAATTCCTATATTACAGCCAAATACAGGTCTACCTAAAGTCTTTTTGCTGAGAAAATCAAACTTGATGATGAAATTATAATGGGTGGGGAGACCTCGTTTCTTTTATTTTAATTGTGCCTCGGTGAATCGGTCAGGGCACAAAGCAGCTCCAGGAATAGGCCGGGAAACCTAAAGAGAGCACAAATCTGTGTTCCCACACACTAAACCACAATGGCAATCCGTAAACTAATAACAAGCCTTGCTTTCATACAGTTCACTGCCCTAAAACAACACACCAAGCCAAAAGCGAGCAAAACCTCATGACGGCTTAGCATTTAAAATCCTGCCTGTCGGATGAAGAGTCGAGGAACTGAATCCCAATATATTGGTAGAAGGGATAACGGAGAAAGGGAAGGTTTGCAATATTAGAAATGTTGTAAATGCACAAGCAGGAAACCTCATATCATTCTGGACAAATGGTTGTCCAGTCTCTTCTTAAAGACTCCCAGTGTTGGAGCACCCACAACTTCTGGTGGCAAGCTGTTCCACTGGTTAACTGTTCTCCCTGCCAGGAAATTTCTCCTTGGTTCTAGGTTGCTTCTCTCCTCGATTAGTTTCCATCCATTTGAGTTTTCCACCAGAAAAAATGGGCACCCTTCGTGCCTGCCAGGCATCTCCTACCCACGCGTTGGCATTCAGCACGCATCCAACGGAAAGTTGGCCTTCAGTCTGTTGAACAACTCCGAACTCCATCCCAGCTGATTGTAGTCCTCCCCGAAACAACTTTCTTTGCTTCAGTTCCTGGGGCCATTCATCCCTGACCCTCCCACCCAGCCCTCCTCTCTTCCATCCCATCCTGGGCTCTGCAAACACCCATCCAGAAGTCCCACTTTGCTTGTCTTCTTCTCACAGTCTCTGATCAGCCAGTTTCCTGCTGCTTTCCTCCTGGCCGGGGGCCAAGGCTCGAAAACGCAGCTGCTCTGGAGGCCATGCACAAGCCAAGAGAAAGGATTCCCTTTGGGCTGCATTGCACACCACGGGATATTCCCCCTCCCTTTCCCTCCCCAGCCCTCCCACCCCCGTTGGCTCGAGATTTTCTAAAACCTGGCAACCTCTCTCTCTCTCCCTTGAGATCCTGGCTTGGAGACCAGCTTCAAACAAGCAAACAGTGAGCCTTTTAAAAAGGAGAAAGGAATTGAAAGAGGATGGAGCCCTTCGCGTTCTCTCCCTCCCGCAGGAAATCTTTTTTTAGACAAGGCATTCTGCAAAAAAGCCAACACAGTTCTAGGCTGCATAAACAGAGGAATAGAATCAAGATCACATGAAGTGTTAATACCACTTCATAATGCCTTGGGAAGGCCACACTTGGAATACGGCATTCAGTTTTGGTCACCACGATGCAAAAAGGATGTTGAGACTAGAAAGAGTGCAGAGAAGAGCAACAAAGATGATTAGGGGACTGGAGGCGAAAACATACAAAGAACTGTTGCTGGAATTGGGTATGTTTAGTTTAATAAAAAGAAGGACCAGGGGAGACATGATAGCAGTGTTCCAATATCTCAGGGTTTTCCACAAAGAAGAACGAGTCAAACTATTCTCCAAAGCACCTGAGGGTAGAACAAGAAGCAATGGGTGGAAACTAATCAAGGAGAGAAGCAACTTAGAACTAAGGAGAAATTTCCTGACAGTTAGAACAATTAATCCGTGGAACAGCTTGTCTCCAGAAGTTGTGGGTGCTCCAACACTGGGAGTTTTTAAGAAGATGTTGGGCAACCATTTGTCTGAAGTGGTGTAGGGTTTCCTGCCTGATCAGGGGGTTGGACTAGAAGACCTCCAAGGTCCCTTCCAACTCTGTTATTCTATTCTATTCTAAACTTGCTGGTTTGGAAACTTTGCTGCAAGTTCAAAGGGAAGAAGAGATCCTTTGCTCTGGGGACCCGCAGGGACTTAAGGAGCGTGAAAAATGCAGATCTGGGGGAAAACAGAAGGTGGGAGAAGGAATAAATTTCCTCTTTGGGCCCAACCAGGCTCATCTGCTGTGGGGTGCTGGAAAGAGGTGGCTTGGCCTATCTAGAAATGCAGGTGGTTCTCGACATACGACCACAATTGAGCCCAAAATGTCTGTGGCTAAGCGAGACATTTGTTCAGCCAGGTTGGCCCCATCTGACGACTTTTCTCCCCGGGTTTGTTAAGTGAATCCCTGCGGTTCTTCAATTAGTCACATGGTCTGTCAGGCTGTGATTTTATGTTGCCTGTTACATGTATATGCAGGGAGATGCATCCCTATCAAACATAATGGTTTATTCCTGAGCACGTGATTAATATGTTCCTAGTACGCATGTGTACATTCCTTTCTTTTGATTCTTCCCTTTTGTCTTCTGCTTCTCCACGAAGCAACACCTACGTTTATAGCCAGAATGTGATTTATTAGTTTTGTAATGAAATAAATATCTTATATCTTAGAATTATACTGCGGCTTATTTTGATAATGTCAGAGTTTCAGGAAAAGATTCATTTCGCCTCTGATGAGAGTAATTCTTATCCCAACATGGTCGCTAAGTGAATCCAGCTTTCCCCTTTTCTTTGCTAGTCGCAAAAGGGGATCATGTGATTCTGGGACACTGCGACCGTCATAAATGTGAGTCAGTTGTCAAGCATTCAAAGGTAAATCATGCCACCATGGGGATGTGGCAATGGTTGTAAATGTGAAAAATGGTCATAAGTCACCTTTTTTCGGGGCTGTTGTAACTTTGAGCGGTCACTAAATGAACTGTTGTAAGTCGAGGACTATCTGTAAGATGTTTTCAGATTGGGGGAAGGACAAAACTAGAAATGAAATGAAATGAATGAATGAAAAGGGCCAGAAAAAAGATCCCCAGATTTCCAGTCTCTCTCTCTTTCACACACACACACACACACTCTCTCTTTCTTTCTCTCTTCTTTCTCTTTTCTCTCTTTCTCTCACACACACTTTCTTTCTCTCTGTGTGTGTTTGTGAGAGAGAGACAGAGAGATTTAGACCAGCACTGCCTTTAACAGACACTTGGGGGAGAGAGATTAGCAGGGGATAATGTTTCTTGCCATGCTGTGAATAGCTTGAGCTGCTCATGTCTGTTTGTTGTGTTGCTGTGAAAAATGCAAAGCCAGCCATTCCCCCCCCCTTTTCGGCTACTCAGCTGGTGACCCAGGAATTTAAAGTCCAGATGGTTAAAATGAGGAGGAGGAGGAGGAGGAGGAGGAGATGGGGGATGAGGAGGAGGTGGGGAAGGAGGAGGAGGAGGAGGAGGAGGAGGAGGAGGAGGAGGAGGAGGAGGAGGAGAAGAAGAAGGAGAAGAAGGAGAAGAAGAAGAAGAAGAAGAAGAAGAAGAAGAGACTTCGTTTGAAGTGCAGTGTTCAATCATTAGGGTGCTAGACTAGGATTAAAACCATCAGATGGAATTCCTCGCACAATCACAGACCCGAGTAGAAGGCTTCACCCATTGCCAAAAACGGTGCTGGCTCTTGTGTTTTGCACAGCATTGCACAACCTGTGAATTCGGGCCTCCTGGTTTGTTTGTCAGACAGCCTCGGCTGAGCTGATCCCCCCCCCCACTCTCTCTCTCAGCCAAAAAGGAAAAAGGAAAGGAAAAACAAAACTGGGGTTTGTCCCTGATTCCTTTGTTAGTTCATGAGTTCTTTAGCTGGCCTGGTGACTACATGGAGATGGGAAGCTTAAGGTCTTCCAGGGACAGATCTTTCCATTTGCAAGTCAATGAAAGGAGGAACTCTGCCCTCAGGAAGAAGAAGAGAGGAAATGGGACATTTGAGAGGGGGGGGAAACTTGCATAAACAAACGCTGCTCTCCCCCCACCCAGAAATGCAAAGAGCAAACAATCAATCAGAATAGAGCTGGAAGGGACCTTGGAGGTCTTCTAGTCCAACCCCCTGCTCAAGTAGGAGAACCAATACAACAAAGGTATTCAAACTTGGCAACTTTAAGCATAGCTGGCTGGAGAATTCTGGGAGTTGAAGTCCGCAAGTCTTAAAGTTGCCAAGTTTGGGGAGCCCTGCAATACAATTTGAGAACACGTGGCTGTCCAGTCTCTCCTTAAAAACCTCCCGTGATGAAGCACCAAGCAACCAAGAGTTATCTCACCACCAGCTCCTTCAAGGCTGTGAAAAAAACGGTCATAAATCACAGGTTCAGTCCCCTTGTCACTTTGTACGGTCACTAAATGAACTGCTGTAAGTCAAGAGCTACCTGTTCCAAAGATGCTTTTTTTCCCCCCAAGAGGCAACTGGTCTTTCTGGTTTTTCTTTGAAGGCGTTTTGCTCCTCATCCGAGGAGCTTCTTCAGCTCTGTGCTGGGCCCATCACTAGGGGGCAGTAAGTTCTAGTCCTGCCTTGAGCTATGAAAGGCCATGGAAGAGAAGGCCATGGAAGATCAGAACTGAAGAAGCTTCTTGGATGAGAAGTGAAAGTCAAAGACAAACCAGAAAGTCCAGTTGCTTCTTGGGGGGGGGGGGAAGCACCTTTGGGACAACCGCGACCCGGAAGACTGAGAATCTCCATAGACATCAAGAGCTACCTGTATATGAAGCTTTCAATTTAAAGTTGGTAGTTACCAAGCCAGAATAAGATAGCATAGGATAGGAATAGGAATAGGAATAGGAATAGGAATAGGAATAGGAATAGGAATAGGAATAGGAATAGGAATAGGAATAGGAATAGGAATAGGAAAGGATAGGAATAGGAATAGGAAAGGAAAGGATAGGATAGGATAGGATAGGATAGGATAGGATAGGATAGGATAGGATAGGATAGGATAGGATAGAACAGAACAGAAATAGGAATAGGAATAGGAATAGGAATGGAATGGAATAGGAAAGAATAGAATAGGAAAGAATAGAATAGAATAGAACAGAACAGAACAGAACAGAACAGAACAGAACAGAACAGAACAGAACAGAACAGAACAGAATAGAACAGAATAGAATAGAATAGAATAGAATAGGAAAGAATGGAATGGAATGGAATGGAATGGAATGGAATGGAATGGAATGGGAATGGGATAGGATAGGATAGGATAGGATAGATAGGATAGAATAGAATAGAATACTTTAATTGGCCAAGTGTGATTGGACACACAAGGAATTTGTTTTGGTGCATATGCTCTCAGTGTACATAAAAGAAAAGATACGTTCATCAAGAATCATAAGGTACAACATTTCATGATAGTCCAGGTGCAAATAAGCAATCATAGCCCATCTTATATAGGGAGAAATGCCAAGCTTGTCTTTTCTTGTTGCTTCCTGAGTTGATAGCAATTTAAAAAAAAACTTGGGTGATGATTTGAAGTTTCCCCCTCAAAAGTTCTATGGGATAGAGAGGCTAAAGCAAAGCCGGGGAAAATTACAAGAACATTCTTTCTTTTTCCAAAGAAAGGACAACTCAATAGCGTTGAGGATTCTTCCATCTGGATCTACTTTACTTCAGTCCACAAAATCTGCTTTCTGGACTTGCTTTTCCCAAGAAAATATGTGTGGTTTTTTTTTAAAGAAGTAGAATCCAGAACATTGTTGTGGCACCTTCAGACTTCACCAAAGCTTCTGTCCTAATTGAAGACTTGAAGAGACTTGAGGAGACACCCAACCCAAGGTCTACTCTGCATAAACTACCAGCATGGCACAGACTAACAGGGGGGGTGTGTGAGAGGGTTCCTCCCCTCCCCCTCTCCATTTTCTAAAAAGGGACAAAATTTGGGAAGCTTCCTTTGGAGAGGACCTCCTGAAGGTGGACTCAGCCTGGCTCTCAAATCTGCCTTGTCGCTCATCTTCCCTTTCATGCCCCATCAAGCTCATCTCTAAACAAGCCCAGATCGGCCACCTTCCTCCTTTCGAAGTGGCGCCCCACCCATCTGGGACCAGGCTGAGGTCACAATTTTTTGGTGGTGGGGGGTTTGCTTCCTTGTGTTAGGATGACACCAGATGCAACATAGACGGGCCCCCAGTTCCTGTAAAACCTTTTCAGTTCCTTCTAACAAAACCAGGGCTCAACAGCGGATGTGGGGATAAAAAGCAGGGTCTTAGGGTCTCTCTCTCCCCACCACTGCAATGGGCAAGGCCCTTGACCTCAAAGAGGCAGAGGCGAGGCCCAGATGGACCTTGGGGGTCAAGTTCAACCCGCTGGACTGCATAAACCTTTCCCCCAAAAGGAAGCAATTAAAAACAGCTTTCTTTCCACAGACCTACCATGACAACAACAACCAAAGGCATTTTCTCCAGAGCTTGGGGAAGGGGTGGGGGCTGGACTCCCCAAACATGCACTCCAGGGGAGCAACACAGCTGTTGTCCAGAGAAGAAGAGAACCAAGCAAGATGAGTGTCTCTCGTCTTCCAGGATATCTCTAAACACCTCCACCGTCCAATAACAATCATAATAACAACAACGGGAGCACCACAATCGGCATTGACAAAATCCCCATCAGTCAATTGCAAATGGCAGCCTTACTGGGAACAGCTTATACCTTGCAAGGAGACTTTTATAACCCTCAAACAACACCTGCCCAGCCCAAGTCCCTAGGAGGGACTGGATGGGTGGATAAAAATGCCAACTCCTGTCTGAACATGTCTGATCGTGCAACAACCAACAACAACAACAACAACAACAACAACAACAACAACAACAATAATAATAATAATAATAATAATAATAATAATAATAATAATAATAATAATATTGGCATTGACAAAATCCCCGTCCATCAATTGCAAAAGGCAGCTTGACTCGGAACAGCTTACACTCTGCTACGACTTTTACCAGACCTGCTACCACCCAACAACAACACCTGCCCAGCCCAGCTCCTAGGAAAGGACTGGGTAGGTGGATAAAAATGCCAAATCCAGTCTGAACATCTGTCTGATTGTGCCACCAACCACAATAATAATAATAATGGCATTGACAAATTCCCCATCAGTCAATTGCAAAAGGCAGCTTGACACCCTGCTACAAGAGTTTTACTACTACCCAACAACATCTGCCCAGCCCAGCTCCTTCAGAAGGACTGGATGGGTGGATAAAAATGCCAATTCCAGTCTGAACATCTGGCTGACCCTGCAATCAGCCATAATCAGAGTAACTTTTTTTCCCTACTGTCTCCCGGAACCTCTTTTTCCAAGCTAACGCCCAGCCTAGGGACGAATGCAAACCCTCCCACGCAATCCGGAGCCCACCCAGCAATGAGTCCTTAGGGAGTAGGGCGGCATAGAAGAATTCCCAAATAAAATAAAAAATAAAATAAATTCCCTTTCACTTTTTTGATAAAGTTTCGGAGCAAATCAAACTACTCCTCCTCCTCCCAAACTCGCGTCGAATTTAAAGATACGAGTTGTTGTTGTTGGGTTTTGTTTTGTTTTTTTGCTTCCACACACAACAGCAAAACTTCTTCCGTGGAAACCTCGCGGAAAAAGAGGAGGGGGGCGAGATTCGCGTGCAATTTTAGCCTCGCGTTTACATAGCCAAAAACCAGGCCCTTGTAAGCGGGCGGAGGGGATGGATAGATCAATAATAACAATTATTAATAATTGTAAGAACAATAAATTAAATTAAATTAAATTAATAGATGATAGACAACTCGCGGAGCGGGTCGTGATTCACACGCATTTTTCTCCTCTCTCTTTCTCTTTTTTTTTTTAAGGATTCCGATGGAACTGCGCGGCGCGTCTACTCAGAGGAGTAAATCCCCCTTGAATCGATCCCCCAACTGCGCCCGGGCCGAGAGGTCAGCGGAAAGCGCAGCCGGCGAAAGAGAAGGAAGGGCTCCGTGAAATCTTCCTTTAACAGTTTCTCCCCGGCTGCTTACGTGGCCCCCGTCCGTCCCCCCATACACACACACACCGGCGTCGCCCCCCCCCAGCCCCCCAACCAACCTTTATCTGCTAAAAAGACTGCCTTCGAAGGACAATTGTCGCTCGAAAACTCGCGGATGTCGGCTACGCTCCGCGTTCCCTTTCCCCGCACGACTTCTCTCTCTTCTCTCTCTCTCTCTCTCTCTCTCTCTCTCTCTCTCTCTCTCTCTCTCTCTTTCTGTCACATACACACACACACACACCGACCAAAAGCCAAAGACGCCCGCTTAGAGCTGAGATAGCGCAGTGGTTAAAACCAGCATTGCGACCTTCAGCTGATTGCTAGTTCAGCAGTTCAGCTGTTCAAATCTCACTAGGCTCAAGGTTGACTCAGCCTTCCATCCTTCTGAGGTGGGTAAAATGAGGACCCAGATTGTTGGGGGCAATATGCTGAACCCTGTAAACCGCTTCGAGAGAGCTGTAAAGCACTATGAAGCGGTATATAAGTCTAAGTGCTATTGCTATTGCTATATTCTTTTACAGACCCCTCGCCAAGAAACGGAGGACCCGGAGAAAGAATTTCAACCGAAGGCGAAGAACTGAGCCCGGGGGGGGGGGGGGGGGGGGGGGAGAGGCGCCGGCGAACCGATGAATCTGAAGGCGGCTCGGTTACTCCCAGACTTACAAGGGACATTTGGTTCCAGATCCGGGGAAAACTTCATCAAATTATCTTAAGGGTCCGGAACGTACCTGATTTACAATCCCAGGAGGGATGGGTGGAAAATCTAGCTTTAATCCACCAACGTTAAAAAAGAAAAAAAAGAGAAAGAGACGGCACTCCCGAGTCTTAGAAAAACCAGTCGAGATTTCCTTGAAAACTAATGTTTTTTTAAAAAAAATTAAAAGAAACTTAACCAGGGGGAGGATCCGTTTTCGTGTTTAGGGTGGCAGACAAATGGATATTTCTAAGGGAGGCGGGTCGGCTTATGGGGCTACGCAAGAGAGGGAGAGATAAGCAGAAAGACCTTCCCCTCCATCCAGGGAAAATAATAATATTTTAAATTTACCTTCGGAGCTTTTCGTGGGTCTGAGTCTGTCAAGATGGTTCTGCAGCCCTTCCTTTCGTGGTCCAAACGTTTTGGGGAATTGTGGCAGTCAAAAGGTGAGCGAGCCGGATCCAGGAACCAAACAGGAGTTTTTGGGAGAAGAGAAAAGGCCCTTCGGGGAAGAGGGAAAAGTGGGGAACAGAAGACCTGAAAGTTTTCTCCTGCTCACCAGCAGCTCTTCCTCCGCAGAAATAAAACAGCCAAAATTAGGAACGAGAAGAAGCAAAACCAGAGGTTCGGGGTAAAAAGGAAACATTTCTTTCAAACCTGCAGCTCCCAGCCTCCCACAGGGTTCTTTTTGACAGGTTGGCTTTTCCTGCAAGGTTGAAAAGTTGCCCTACAATTTTAAATTTAAATTTTTAAAATTTAAAATTGACAATTTAAAAAAAAAAGAAGAAAGAAAAGTGGGCGGGAAATCACCAAATTAAAAAAAAAATCAGACCTAAGGTGTCCTTTCCCAAACAATAAACTTTTAATGCTAAAGCAGTTATATAATCAAAAGCTGTACATTGTCATCTGTGTGGGGTTTTTTTTCTTTTTCTTTTCTTTTTTTCTTTTTTGTTAGAAAATGAAATTGTGGTGTTTTTTAAATGGGATTCTTTTTTTTTCCTTCTCATAAATATTATTCAGTTCCCGGCACTTGTCTCAATAATTAAATTACAAACGATAAATATGGCATCGTGGATATGTATTTACACACAAAAGAGGTATTACAAAAAGGCAACTGTTTATACTAAACTGCCAGGAGAGCTGGGTGAAATTAATATCACACTTTTTTTTCATTGTAAAAAATAGATTGAATGACACCCCTTCCCATTTCTGCCATTAGAAAAAAATACATTCACAACAGAAAGGAAAAGGAGAAAAGAAAGAAAGATGGAGGAAGGGAGGGAGGGAGGGAGAGAGGGAGGGAGGGAGGGAGAGAAAGAGGAAGAGGAAGAGGAAGAGGAAGAGGAAGAGGAAAAGGAAAGAAAGAAAGAAAGAAAGAAGAAAGAAAGAAAGAAAGAAAGAAAGAAAGAAAGAAAGAAAGAAAGAAAGAAAGAAAGAAAGAAAGAAAGAAAGAAAGAAAGAAAGAAAGAAAGAAAGAAAGAAAGAAAGAAAGAAAGAAAGAAAGAAAGAAAGAAAGAAAGAAAGAAAGAAAGAAAGAAAGAAAGAAAAGGAAGGAAGGAAGGAAGAAAAGGTAGGGAAGGAAGGAGAGAAGGAGGGAAGGAAGGAGAGAAGGAAGCAAGGAAGAGAAAGAAAGAAAGAGAAAGAAAGAAAGAAAAAAAAGAAAAAAGAAAAAAGAAAAAGAGAAAGAAAGAAAGAGAAAGAAGGAAGGAAGGAAGGAAGGAAGGAAGAAAAGGTAGGGAAGGAAGAAAAGGTAGGGAACGAAGGAAGGAGAGAAGGAGGGAGGGAGAGAAGGAAGTGAAAGAGAAAGAGAAAGAAAGAGAGAGAGAGAATATAGGACTTTGGCAAGTTTAAAAACTGTTTTTTCCCTTCTACTTTTAACAATCACAACTACAAGGCCAAGAGGAACTATAAGTTTTGTTTCTGAGCCCCCCACTGAAGAAGAAGACAGGGCTGAGAGACAGGTGCGAAAAATGAAACACCCACTGAAGTTGATTACAGAAGACAAGGGAAGAAAGGAGGAGGAAGGGGGGGAAGGAAGGGGCGCAAGAACAAACTAGAAGAATTGTTTGTTTTTTTAAAAAAAGTTGAAAGAAACACAGGCAGAAAGAAAGAAAATTGGCTAATCCTGAGAACAGCAGACGTGATTGAAGTCCAGCCTCTGGTGGCTCTTGTTGGGTCGGGGTGAGAGAGGAGGATGCTGCCCCCTGACACCCCCACTTTCCTTCTTCCTTTTGGCAATCTTTTTTTTTGTCCCGGCAAAATCCAGCAGCAGCAGCAGCAGGCGGGAGGGCTGTCTGTCCTTTGATGTCTCTTGAGAATCCAAGTGAGGAGATAGGGAGGGAGGGAGGGCAGGGCCCCCTCCTCAGACATACCATTCATTGAAGTTGGGGGGCAAACCTGGGTTGGGGTTGGCCGTCTGAACAGTGGAAGGAGGGGCAGCTTTCCCGGAGTCCTTACTGGGGACAGCAGCCAGGGCTGGGGGTGTGGAGGATTCATAGCCGGAACTGGCTGCGGGAGAGGATTCAGAGCTCTGCGTTTCGTGGACCTGAAAAGGAGAGAGGGAGGGAGAAAGAATCAACAACTGGTTATTTATTTCATGGATACCTTTGGCTGCCTGTCTCATGGGCAACTGGCAGTGCAAACCAGATAAAAATAGAACCAATCATTATAAAGAGAAGGAGCATAAAAGGAGCAGCCCAAAACACATTCACACACACCTCCCCATTGGGGAGAGAGAGAGAGAGAGAAGGAGAGAGAAGGAGAGGGAGGGAGAGAGGGAGGGAGGGAGGGAGCGCGGAAGAGAGAGAGAATAGGGGACAAGCTTAAAGCAACCCTCCCGCTTCAATAGATTTTTTGAAACAAACCAGCAAAAGTAAAAAAGACCCCCTGCCCAAGAATAAATCTAGACTGAATTAAAACAATAAAGGATCCTGGAGGGAAAATCTTGTGTTTGTATTTGTGGGTATAAGAGAGAAAAAGAGAGAGAGAGAGACTGAAAGACAGAGGCAGAGAGGAGGGGGGATAAACTTAAACCAAACTCCAAATCAAAAGATTTTTGACTCGAATCAGAGAAAGTAAACAAGATCCCCCCACCCCAATGAAATTTAGAATGATCCCAAACAATAAAGGATCCCTGGAGGAAAAATCTTGTGTTTGTGTGTGTGTGTGTGCATGGGTGTGTGTGTGTGAGGAGACACAGACAGACAGACAGACAGGCACTTAAACCAAACTCCAAATCAAAAGATGTTTGACTGGAATCAGAGAAAGTAAACAAGACCCCACCCCCACCCCAGATTCAATCCAGAATGAACCAGAACAAGAAGGGATTCTGGAGGAGAGAGAAAAAAATGTTTCGGCCTGCCCTGCAAAGGAACAAGGCTTCCAGCCAACCTGCAGGGTGGCAATTTGGAGGCATTACCCTTGACTGAGACTCCAGAGAGGCAGGCAAATGACCTTGGAAGGGATTGCTATTTCAGAAGCTTATATCCCTGCAGAAAATGCAGCTTACTTCACTAGCAACTCCTGCTTCAGGGTACCTAAGAAAGTCTTTTAACAGAAAGTGTGGATTTTTTAAAAGGTGTGTGTGTGTGTGTGTGTGTGTGTGTGTGTGCGCGCGCGCGTGCGCGCGTAGATGAGATAGATAAACCAAGGAACAGTCAATGAAGGTGAAATATTTTGCAGCAAAAAGCAAAATAAAACAGAAACTCAAATCAAACAGGAAGATTCCTAGTCTGGCCAGAGTCACAAAGTGCCATTATTTTAAAAAATAAAAACAGTAGGATAATAAAAGTTTGCAGAGTTCTTTTTCTGCCCCTTTCTCTGACCCGAAGGCTTACTCTAAAGGCCAAAGTACAGGCAACCCCACAGCCCATTTAGTGATGGTTCAAAGTTACATCAGCCCTGGAAAAAAGGGACTTATGACCGTCTTTCACACATCCCCATGCTCAAAATTCAGACCCTTGGCCACTGACTCCTAGTTACGACGGCTGCAGTGTCCCTTCGATGACCTCGTGCCAAGCAAAGTCCGTGGGGAAGCCAGATTCACTTAACAACCATGGGACTAACCTAAGAACAGCGGTGATTCACTTAACAACGGTGGCAAGGAGAGTCAGAAAATGGGGCAAAATTCGCTTGAGAAATATCTCGCTTAGCAACAGAAAAGTTGGGGCTCAACTGTGGTCATAAGTCAAGGAGAACCGCACACAGAGAAACATAAAAAGTGCACACATTCTGTACTCTGGTGAAGGGGCTTATTATTTAAATAGCTAATAGTAGAAATAGTAAAAATAAATAAATGCACATAGAAGACTGTAATGCGTAGAAAAAAACAACTGTTTGGCCACAGAGAGATACCAGTATCAAAATACATTAACTGTGTTGTAGTCTGTGTATAAATTATTGGTATTGGCATGCTATGTAGTTGTAACAGTGACACTGTACACACAAACACACATGCAATCTGCTTTCATGTATAAATAGATTGCTGTTTAGGAGGAATGAGAAAGAGAGAGCACTTGTGTGCAATTACACACCCACAAACACACATTTACTCATGGAAGAGCCAAGTTGGATATCTTTTACGATTATGCAAGATTATTATTATTATTATTATTATTATTATTATTATTATTATTATTATTATTATTATTATTATTATTATTATTATTATTATTATTATTATTATTATTATTATTATTATTATTATTATTATTATTATTATATTATTATTATTATTATTATTATTATTATTATTACATGAAACTCAGTCAACTGAACATTAGCACTGACTGGTGCTAACAGTTGATATGGGTTGCTGCCAGCGTCCTAGGTATCAACCAAGTATCTTCATAAAATATACGATGTTCCGAGTAGCGCAGTTTTTTGCAGTTCCGCTGGTGTTATTGCAGGAAGCTGCAATTTCTTGATGTGTTTTGTGAAATTCTTGGACATGGTACCAAGTGCCCCGATGACAACGGGTATCACTGTTACATGTTTCATCCATAACCGTGTAGTTTTGATGGCCAGTTTCGATGATGATAATGATTATTTTAATTCTACAATCAAAACCAGAAGTGACACTGTATAAAGACGGGAGCACCAATGCTGTCACAATCAGAATAGTTACCTTCATATGTTTCCTTAAGGAACTGGGGTGAGTGTAAGACTTATCGCAAACTTTGCAGACGTAAGGCTTGTCCGAGGTGTGTACATGCATGTGTTTCTTTCGGTCGCTGCTGTTCGCAAAACGCCGATCGCAGCCTTCAAATTCGCACTTGAAGGGTTTCTCTCCTGCAGATGAACAGGAACACAGGTGGAAAAGATCAGGGGGGTGCAACTTGGGATTTTCACATTTTGCTCCTTGCCTGGCTTGCTCTCTCTCACTCTCACGCTCTCTCTCTCTCTCTCTCTCTCTCCAGTTCCTGAATATTTTTTTCTTTCTATTTTTTTCCCATTCTGCTTTTTCCCCAGGAATAAGCTGGAGGGAGGGAGGAAAGAAGGAAGGGAAGAAGGGAGGGGGGAAGAGAAGAGGGGGGGAAGAGGAAGGGAGGGAGGGAGGAAGGGAGGAAAAAAGAGAGAAGAGAGGGAGGGAGGGGAAGAGAAAGAAAGAGAAGGGCTGGGAGGAAGGAAAGAAGGGAGGGAGGGAAGGAGGGAAGGAGGAGAAAAGAGAGAAGAGAGGGAGGGGAAGAGAGAAAGAGAAGGGGAGGGAGGGAGGAAAGAAGGGAGGGAGGGAGGAAAGAGAAGAGAGGGAGGGGAAGAGAGAGGAAGAGAAGGGAGGGAGGGAGGTCAAATTAGGGTTGTTGACAATTAAATGACCATTATGCCTTTAATCCTGTGTTTATCACATGCACTCTTGGAAAAGATTAAGAAACTGATTTTGGAGTGATTTATGAACTATAAACAGAAGAGAAGAGGAAATAGCAATGGCCGGCCTTTAATTCTGGAGTGATTCAGAGGAGAATCCCAATAAATGCTAGAAAATGGCATTTTTGGCTGCTTCCAATTTAATTTTCTTTTTTGGGAGGAACTAAAGCCTTTCTTCCCCCCCCCCCCCCCCAAAAAAAAGCAGGGAGAGAGGAAAAAAGAACACTCGGAGCAAAAAAAAGTATCACTGATTTAATTAGAAGATGTGCCAATCAAGTCATTAAAAGAGAGAGCGGAAGTGAGGGAAAATGAGATTTGATTTGCATCTCTATGGTTCGCTTAGCCGTCTGAGCAAGTCGCTTTCAAAAAAACGCAATCCACACACACCTTCCAATGAATGCCCCCCCCC
The DNA here is from genome assembly GCA_023053685.1 of Diadophis punctatus similis. Taxonomy (NCBI): domain Eukaryota; kingdom Metazoa; phylum Chordata; class Lepidosauria; order Squamata; family Dipsadidae; genus Diadophis; species Diadophis punctatus. Next base: position 2,163,681 of record JALIGW010000014.1, on the reverse strand, counting down.
CTTGGACTCGTAGGACGCTTCCCCCCCCCCAAAAAAATCAGGAGGTGGGAGGCTGAGAGGGAAAAGTTAAGGAGGCCGAAGGAATTTCATTTGGGAAGGAAACAAAAATGCCCCGTTTAAAACGAAACCATCCACACCCACGTAGGTTAGAAAAATAAATTAAAATAAAACAAAACAAGCAGTTCTTTTGAGAAATTGACAAGACTTCGGCAATCAGCCGGCGGTGAAATTGACCAGCCTGGAGAATAAAAATGAATTTCAATCCGGATTTGAACAATCCGGAGTGAAAACAAGCCCAAACACATCCCGTGGTTTCTCTGCGGTTTCTTTCCTCCCCCGTTTCTTCTTCCCTCGCCCCTTTCTGCCCTCCAACGCCCCCTCCCAAAACCGCTTTTACATATTTCCCAGCTCTCTCTCTCTCTCTCTCTCTCTCTCTCTCTCTCTCTCTCTCTCTCTCTCTCTCTCTTGCAACCTCTTCAACCAGCCCCCTTTCCCATTGCCGAGCTGCGGTTCCGCGAAACCCCCCCCTTCCCCCCCCCAAACCCCAAACGAACCCGGGCCCTTTTTCGGTCGTCCGAAAGCGAACTTAAACCCGAGATCGAGCGCAAACCAGGTTTCAACAGGTGGAGAGCCTCAAGGGAGCCCGTCGGACGGAGCGTGGGGGGGGAGGTTTCCTCCTTCTCTCTCTTACCTGTGTGGGTCCTTTTATGGATTTTGAGGTTCTCGGAACGGGCGAAAATCTTCCCGCATCCCGGGAAAGGGCAGGGAAAGGGTTTCTCGCCCGTGTGAACGCGGATGTGGTTGACCAGTTTGTATTTGGCCTTGAAGGATTTGCCTTGGCGGGGGCACTCGTCCCAGAAACACACGTGGCTGTTCTGCTCGGGACCCCCGACGTGTTCCAGCGTGACGTGAGTGACCAGTTCGTGCATGGTGCTGAATTGCCGGTCGCAAGACTTCTTGGAACGCCCCGGCGGCTGCGAAGGTTCTTCCAACCACTTGCAAGCCAGTTCTTGCTTCACCGGTTGCCGCATGTAGCGGAAGAAAGCGCCGGGTCCCGCGTGGTGGTGGTGGTGGTGGTGGGCCGCCGTCACGTTCATGCCCGCCACGTTCACGGGCCCGTAGTTGGGGAAGGGCGGCGCGGTCCCGTAAGCGTCCGCTCTGGGGCTGCAGACCCCCCGGTAGGAATCCGGCCGGCCGAAAAACTCCCCACGCAGACCCAGGTGCAGCTGGCCGCTCTCCACGGGGCCCGACGGCGAAGGCAGGCCGGCCGCGTTCTGCTCGTGCAAGGCGGGGAAAAGCAAGTAGCCCCCCGCGCTGTCCGTCAAGCCGCCCGGCGCGTGGAGTCCTCCGGGTGAGTTGCTGCCGAAAAAACCGTGCTGAGCCGGGGAGCCTCCGGGAGTCCCGCTCGGCCCTCCGCCGCCGCCTCCTCCGCCGCCGCCGCTCGAGGGCGCTTCGGCCAGGGCGCAGCCCCCGCGGTTGCGGAAGAGAAAGTCCCGCGTGGAATTGAAGGCGGCCACGTAAGGAGAAGGCACCTGGCCGGCGGCGGCGGCTGCAGCGGCGGCGTGCGGGTGAGGCGGGGGGCGGCGGAGGGTGATGGGGGTGGTGGTGGTGGGGATGATGGGGGTGCGGATGATGGGTCGGGTGGTGGTGGTGCGCGAAGCCCGAAGCTTGCGGCGTAAATGCGGATCCCTGGCCCGAGGCCAGCTCGTGGGCGGCGGGGCTGAGTTTGAAGGAAGGCTCGGCGAAAGGAGGGTGGTTGAGCCCCATGGCCACGTCGTGCGGGTGGGGGCGAGAGGCCGCGAAGCCCCCGACCCCCAAGGTGGGGAACTGGGGCCCGCCATCCAGCAGCATGGCCATCGTCCTCCTTCAGACGGCCGCGAGGGAGAGGAGCTGGCGGCGGCGGCGGCGTCGATCCACGGCAGCGCTTCTCTCTCGCCTCTTCCTTCCGTGGACGCCGGAGGGACGCCCCCTCCCCTCCGACAACGCGGGGCCGCTCCAAGCCCCCTTCGCCTCCTCCGGCCTCCGCTGCCCCCCTCGGCGTCCTTCCCCTCCGCTGCCCCCACCTCCCGCCGCCTCGAGTTCAGCCCCACACAATAGCCGGGCAGGCAGGAGGGCTGGCGCGGCGGCTCCGCCACGGCCACATTCACACGCGCGCCCGACCTCGCCGAACCGGGGGAGAAGAAGCAGCAGCTGAAGAAGAAGAAGAGGAAGAAAAGAGAGGCGGGCAGCGGGGGGAGAAAAGAAAAAAACCCCACCCACCCGTCCCCGGAGGACCAAGCACGGCGATGCCCCCCGGCCGCGCGGGCCAAGAGAATAAACGGGGGTCGCCCCCCGCGCTGCCCCCAGGAGGGGATCCCCGCCGCCTGCCTTCTCCGTAGGGCGCCCACCGCTTCGGCGGAGCGACGTCCTGGCACTGGCTGGGCTCGGGCGCTTCTCCCCGGCTAACCCAGAGGGAAGCAGCCGAGGGAGGGGGCTCCGAGGAGCGAAGAGCGGGGGGGAGGGGGGGCCGGAGGAGGAGAGAGGGAGACCCAACTCCGAGGGGGGGGGCTGCGTCTGGGCCAGCCAATGGGGAGCCAGCCAGCCGGCTGTCACCTGACCCTCCACCCGAGATGCCCATTGGCCCGCTTGCCCGGACGGACAAGCCCCTCCGTATTGAAAATGGCAGCTGGCGGCCAAGCCCGCCTCGTGATTGGACGGGGCGCCCTCTCCGTGGGGCGCAGGTAAGGTGAAAGGCTGCTGGCCCAGCCGGGTTCCCCCCCCCCGCAGCGTTTTGTTTACTGGAGATGCGACGGAGGGGAGAGGGAGGGGGAGGGAGGTGCGCGCGCGCGTCCTCCCCCTTCGCCCCCCCCCAGATGGGGGTCTGCAGTCGCTGGGCCAGTTCGAAGCCCCGCCACTTCCTCGCTTTTCGCCTGGATGCCACCCAACCCCTTCCTCGCCGGCCGCTCCGGTGTGAATAAATTGCCCTCGTAATTCTGATTATTCGCGATCTTCCCCCTTGGTTTGATTTTTTTTTATTTTTATTTTTATTTTTATTTTGCTGTTCTGGTGACTTTTTTTTCCCTCGGAGAAGCCGAATCCGGACGCCCCGGCGCAAGCCCCAGAAAGCCGGGGAGAAAAGGGGGGAGCTCCCTCCCCGGGCGAAGGAGGCGGATGATTCCACGGGGGGTTGTGGGGAGATGGTCCTGGCGTGAAACGTCTCTAAACTCCCGGATCGTGGCCTCCGTCCTCCGAACCGCGTTGGGTTTTCCAGGGCACCGGTTGGGAAGTCCGGTTTCTCTCTCTTCGATCCTCTGGGGAGGGGGACGTGAGGGGGAAAAAGTCCCCTCGTGGCCTCGACCGGTGGCCACGCCAAGCGAAGAGCGCTCGGGGAAGGCCGATGCGGGGAGCTCGTGGAGACCCACTCGAGTTTCCACAGGAAGGGAGACGCGAGGGGGTCCTTGGTGCTCTTTGAGTTTGGTTCTTTTCAAGCTCAAGAGCAGCAAAGACCCCTCCTCATATTCTCCTTAAAAAGGTGACGTTTCTTAAAGTTGGACCTCAAGCCGGTTTGCTCTTTTGTGGGGGGGGGCTTTGATCCTTCCCCCCCCCCGGAGAGAGGAGACAGTTCTGGTTCGGGCACGAGAGGCCTCCAGAGCACTATCTCGGCCAAACGGTCCTCTTGCCCGGGCCGAGCGAGAAATCCTGGCGGGGAGAGAAGGAGACCGGCGCTTCCCGCTCGCTTTGGGTTCTCGGAGGCGAAACTGCTCCCAGCCGCTTTTGCCTCGGCTTAGAGGCGCTTTTGGAAACCTTTTCAAGGGGAAAAAAAGGGGGGGGGTTAAGGAAAAGCTGGAAAGGAAAATCGGGATGCGGGGGGGAATGGGGAGAAGGAAGGGGGTAAAAAAACGAGGCCGGGGATTTTGATGGGGTTGCTCTGCCCGGTTAGGGAATGCCACCCATCCAATCCCTCCGCTTTGAAAAACTCCCCAAGGAAAATTCGCCGCTCTCCCCGGCAGGAAACTGCGCGTTTGATCCGGCCAGAAAGAAGGCACTTGGGGGTCTAAAATACAGCCGGCAGCCCCCGCCTCTAAACCCCCTTCCTCTCGCCAGCCCTTCCCCATCTTTATTTTAGAGAAGGGGATGGGGGGCAGTGAAGAAAGAGCGCAAAACCAGAGACAAGGAAAAGGGGGGAAATACCGTAATAAAGCTTTAATCTCCACTTCCCCAATTCACAGACCCCACCCCCTCCTCGCAAAAAAAAAAACGGGATTCCGCTCCTTTCCGGGAGTACTAGCGGGTCTCGGTCGCTTTTACTCGCTCGCCAACTTTTTTGGGTACCCCCCCCCGCCCCGCCGTCTCCTGGCCGGTCGGCAAGCGAGAAAGAAGCTTCAGGGAGAGGGGGGACCGGGGGGGGCGGAGGAGGCGGCAGCTGGTGGGAGGGAGAAGAGAAGCATTGAGGGTCGGCGGGGTTTGCGCCTCCTTGGTGCGTCGACACAACACAGACACGCGCGCGGGCGGGCACGCAAACCGGAGCAAAGAGGAAGCGGCCACGGGCGAGTGGGCGTTGTCTGGTTGTGTTTGGGTTTAAAGACTCGCACAGTGCGCGGGCATCGGTAATGGCGTGCGAAGGGGGGAGGCAGAGGATGGGACGGCCCTCCCCCAAAAGCGCCAGAAAGCACGAGGGGAGGGGGCTTGAAATCAACATTTTGCAAATCCGGAGGGACGAGGCGACCCCCGGCGGCCTTTGATCCGGGCGAGTGGGGGCCTTCCCGGGCTCTGTGGAACTTTCTCAACCGCGGCTGCCCCCGCTCTGCGAAGGAGCAAGGCCTTGAGGGCTCCCGGCCTCCCCCCTCCCCGATTTGTCTCCTCCTTCTCCCGCCCTGGTCTGCCTGGTCTAGGCGGCCTGGGCCCCGCGAGAGTCGCCTCCTATGTGGGGCCCTCGGCGTCAGTCCTTCGAGACCGAGCGGGAGAAAATGACCTCCTGCGCGTGTTTTGCCCTTGCCTGGCTGACACGCGTGCAAGAATTAGATCACCAAGCGCGCCTGGGCTTTTAGGCCAGCTTTCTGAGAAGGGCGCTTCGAGCTGGCTGGCTCGGGTGACCTTTGCGGGAGCATCCTGCCTCCCTGTAACACACACACACACACACACAACAATATTCACAACCACACACCGCCCCGCTCGCCCGTGGCCTTCGCCTTGGGAGACGCCGTGCGCAACTTCCAACGCCAGGAGTAACTTTCACGGGAACGAGACCTCCGGGCCGCCGCCAGCGCTTTTCTCCCGCACCTTCCTCTGCAGACTTTTTCTCTTAAGTGGGAGGGGGGGAAAGAGTCCGTGGGTGGGTGGGCGACAAAACCCCGCAGGCCGAGAGGGGAGGAGGAGGAGGAGAAGCAGCCCCGGTTGCATTGAACAAAACAACAACAACACTTAGAACCAAAATTAGATGGGGAGGGGGGAGGTAGACCCAGATCAGGCGGCCTCCCCCCCCCCTGCCCCGCTGAATTTAAAGAAAGAGCAACGTCTACAATCCGCGTGGGAGGAGACCCGGGTTTCCCTCGCAGGCCGAACAGACCCACCCACCCCCGTGCCTTTGTTGTGCCGAAAGAGAAAGGGAAGCGAAGAAGGAAAGATTCGTTTTGGGGAAGAGGGAGGAAAAAAACGCTTTTGCGGGTCGGTTTTTCCTGGGGTTGTTTGGAAAACGAAGGAGGGTAAAACGGAGGGGCAGCTTTGAATCCCGATGGTCGCGGGGACTCGGCGCTGTTTTGCGGCCTGGCCAAGACTGGGAGAGACGGAGGGAAGGGGGGGGGGGCGGATAAGGCCAACTTGACCTACGGGTAGTCTACGGGTAGATGAAGCAACAGAAATGAAGCTGTAAATCTTTTTAGGCCTTCCTCTCCCGTCTCTTCTGCCCAGCCTCCTCCGGCCACCGGGGAAATAATGCACGAAGACCCCCCCCAGAATGGGCGAAACTGGAATCCCCGTAAAGAAGGGGAGGGTAGAAGTAGGCCCGATTTTCACTCTCGAAAAGAGCTTTTATCTTCCGAAAAGTCGACGAGACAAATATAGATTTTTTAAAAAACAAACAAAAAAAGCTGTGGCCTGTTGGTTTTAAAAGGAATTCTTAAAGGATTTTTTTTATATAAATACATTTTTATAAATAAATTCACCGCTCTTCCTCCTCTGCCCGCCTCATTCAATTTCGGCATTTATTTCGTGCGTTAGAAATTTCTCACTATTATACGGCAGCTTTCTTTCTTTTTCTTTCTTTCTCTCTCTCTCTCTCTCTCTCTCTCTCTCTCTCTCTCTCTCTCTCTCTCTCTCTCTCTCTCTCTCTCTCTCTCTCTCTTTCTTTCTTTCACAGAATGGGGATAATAACAGCAACGTCCACCAATTTCCCCCTTGAAATTCGGCCTCTAAAAGCGACAAGAACCGAACTGCCCTTGCCTTGAAATCCACGGGGCAAGAAAAGGTGGGTCCGAGCTGGATTGGCCGCTTACTTGGATTTGAGTGTTTATTTAGGCTAGAGAGAGACACGTTGGGTGAGCTCATTAGTTCATCCGCATTTATTCCTCTTCTAAAGGAAGGCTCGGGAGGGTAAGTCTGTATTTCACGCATTTCCGGCCACAGATGAAATCCTTCCGACCTCTCTTTCCCTCAAAAGATCAAGAAAGATCAAACTTCCCCAAAAAAACAAAAGGCTGCCGGGAAGTTTCTGGGCCTTACGCTTTTTTTTCTTTTTTTTCTTTTTTTTTCTTTTTTTTCTTTTTTTGGTGGAAGAAGACGGGAAAATATGCAAAGCCCGTGATGATAATAAAACTTTCCTTTTTAAAAAAAAAATTAAGCATATCAATAGTCAGCTACAGAGGCAGACTGCACCCACCCACCTTCAAATTACACCCTAAAAAAATCAATTTACTTTTTTTGCTTCCTTATTTAATTCCGCTGGCCCTTCGGTTCGCCTTTAAGAGGTTAGAGGGGAGGGGAAACCCCGAATTTTTGGCTCATCGTTACTCCGCCTCTCTTTGGGGGGGGGAGTGAGATTTTTAAAAGAATTTGCCTTCAGTTGGGAGAAGAAGAAAAAGAAAGAAAGAAAGCGAAAGGACGCGGACGCCCGTGACAATTCTGCGCCTTTATTTAATTCCCCAGAATTTGGTGAACGCAATAAAACCGATCCTTAATGGATCCCCACTGTACGCTTGATCCCTTCTTCCGGACAGATCCCCTTTTGGGAAATCGGCCCTCGTCCCTTCCGATCAACTAGTTCGGCGTCGAGATCAGGAAGGGAAGGGAAGGCCTCGTTCTGGAGTGAAAATTTGCAAGGGATTTTAAAAGCCTAAAAGAAAACGAAGCCTCCGTGGGGGAGGAATCACGCGCGGGCCTCCCCGCCCCCACCGTGGCTCCAATATTTCTAAACATTTCGCGGGTCCAAAAAGACCAAGCTCCCGAGGAAGGGGGGGGGGGGGCTTCGCGCGTTCCGCCCGTGGCAAATTCAACGCAAGCCACGAAGCTGCGCCAGGCGAGTTTCCTTGCAAAACCCGGGAGGGCCGAAAGCAATCACGCGTGCGTGTGAATTTCAGCAGGCCCGACCGGGGAAACTTAGCCCGAAGTCCGAGGAGGCAGTAGGAAAAGGAGCGAGGCTTCCACTGTGTTGTTGTTTTTTTTGAGGGCGCAGAACACGGGGGGAGGAAAGCAAAGAACGTGGGAACAGGTCGAAGCAAGCGGTTTCTCTACCCCGAGACGATGGGGGGCTGTTGGGCGAGATGCCCGAGAGAGTTGCAAAGGAATCGATCGTGCGGATTGAAAAAAATGGAGGTTGGGGCGAGATTCCGCGGGGTTAATTTTCTGTGAGGTTTTAGGGGTGCCAATGGGGGGGGTGAGTTAATCGATGAAATACGGTTTTATCTATGGAAAAAAAGAAAACCGAGCAGGTGGATGTGGATGCTGTTGGAAAGGCGCCACCTTTTCCCACGCGGGGAGGGAATCCGAACCACGCATCCTTAGGCCCAGCCGGTTTTGGCTTTGTCTCCAATCCAGGCCCTTTCCTGGCCCAGTTCACCCAGTTATTCCCCCACGCCCAGCCCGGGTGGCCCAGAGTAATGGATAGAGCCAGCCAGGCCTCTTGCGAGATCCAGGTGTGGATACAAACCGCAAATCCCCCCCCTCTCTCTCTACCTGGGGCTATAATTTATCCACCGGTTTTCACCCGTCAGGATCGCCGCTTATACACCTGGTTGCTTGGACGCAGAACGAATCCGGCCTCGCTTTTTCAGCTGTTTGGGGAACCGCAGACCCCGTGATAAGCTTTCTGCCTTTGAGTAAAACTGGGGTTCGTTTGCAAAGGCGCCCCCACCACCCGAAAGCCAGGAGTTTTGGCACGGTTTCTTCTCCAAAGGCCTCGCCGCTTTACCTGAATCGTTCCAGGCTATCACCTGCCCCAAACCCACATCTTAGGAAAGCTATCAAATTCGCTCCTTGGTCTTGATACCCCAAGACAGGCCTTCTCCCCCCCCCACAACCCACCCCCTCTCTTGTGTAGACAAACAAGATTGGAGAAGCGCTTATGGTTTCCCATCCTGGAAAAAAGGCAAGATAAAAATTGGGAAGGAGGGATCATTTATTCTTGCTGGTTAAATAAATCACCTGAGATGAATAGATCGGTATGATTTGCAAACGTAGCAGATTTTTTAAAAAGAGATTTTCTGAAATCCGAAGGAAAATGATTCTCCGGCCAAACTAAAAAAAAACCTCGTTTCAAGCTTATAAGGTGGGGGTGATCCTGCTTTTTCCAGTTGTGGCGAGAAGCAAGGAAGATTTCACACACACACACCTTAATTTTTCAGCTGCACGTTCAGACCTACCAGCCATTGGAAAAGACTTCAACGTTAAAGAAATGCGTGGATTTTTTTTTAATGTTCACTGTTATTCTGACTGTTTCAGCTGTGATTTTTATTTATTTTATTTAGCGGTATGGCATCTACAGAGGTCGTGCAATCGATCACTGATACACCACACTAATAAAAGCATATTAATTGATTGAACTAATAAGACCAGCTGTGATCAAGTTTGGATTATAAATGTATTTTTAAAGCACACACCTTTTCCATTATCATTATCTTTGGTCTGAAGGCAGTTAGCCACAATTCGACCTCTACTATTTTGCTGGGCTAGGTGGGTTATGTTTTATCTCTACAATTGGCCTGGGAAGGGGGCGGGCGGGGGGGGGGTTGTAAGCATCCTTGCTCTTCACAAACAGCTCCTTCAGAATAGTCTCCCCTGGTCTTGTGAAGGATCTATTTCGTAATGAAATATTTCATCAGTTAAGTCTTATTTTGGCTGAGTGAAAGTCGCCTCTTTGTTAGTCTCCTTTTACAGAAGAAACTGTTTAAAAATGGAGATTCTTCCTGGAAAGTCTTGGTTTGGGGAACTGGCCACTTCCTAAATGAAACCAGTTCTTCGTGGCTCTGGTTATGGAGAAGGGGAGGGGGACGAGACGGGACGGGAGGCTTCCCCGCTGCCAGAATCTGTGGCAAACTTTCCCACATACCAAAGCAGATTAAAATCTCCCCTTGCTGCTAAAGCCCCGCTGGAAACCTCTCGCTCGCTCTCTTTCCAATATTCAGCTTTTAAACAGTTGTAAAGTTTGTCCCCCACCCCTAAACTTAAAACGAGACAAAACTCATTATGCCAAAAGAGAAAAGTCCAGAAAAATAAGAGTGCCCTCCACTCTGTCGTTTGGGAACCTAACAAAATGACAAATCGTTCCCCAAACAAACAAACAAAAACCTGTGAGATTAAAAAAATAATAATAACTTTAACTAGGTTTGAAAGTTGAAACAAAAATTGTAAGGGCCGGTTCCTGTCCCTCCGAAGCCTTCACCCATGCAGGAATCAGGAACTTCCTGATCCTAAAGACGTTTTTTTTAAAAAAGGGAGTAATTAAAATGAAAGAGGAGCGGTGGTCGCCTGGTTTCTAATTTTTATTCTACCGGCACACGCCGAAAATTGTTCTTCCCTCCCTCCCCTCGATCAAGACCCATAACTTCTCCTGCAGAAGGGCGGCACGAACGTTTCTGTACCTGTTTGGAAGCAAAGGTAGTGACCACCAAAGGGTGGAGGAGGGGGTGTTTAAGGACCAGTTCCAGACTTGGATTCCTCGGGGCTGCCCTCCCCTCAAGTCAAACGGTGACGTCATTTGGGGAATGGCCTTGTTTGCATCTGCTCCTATATGAAATGTGACCCTTCCTGGATCATGTCATGTCATGTAGCAGTTTCCTGTCTGCTGTTGTGTAATATTTTGATCCCCTCTGATTGGCCTTCCTTCCTTCCTTCCTTCCTTCCCTCCTTCCTTCCTTCCATCCATCCATCCATCCATTTTTTTCTTGTCTTCTTTCTCTCACCTTCTCTCCTTTTCATGTTTTCCTTCTCTATTCTTTTCCTTCCTTCCTTCCTTTTCCTGCCTTCTTTCTCTTTCTCTCAGCTTTTTCATGCCTGCCTGCCTTCCTTCTCTATTCTTTTCTTTCCTTCCTTCTCTTCTTTCGTGGCCTTTTCTCTTTCTCTCACCTTCCTTCTCTCCTTTTCATGCCTTCCTTCCTTTTCTATTTCCTTCCTTCCTTCCTTCCATTTTTTCTTGTCTTCTTTCTCTCACCTTCCTTCTCTCCTTTTCATGTCTTCCTTCTCTATTCTTTTCCTTCCTTCCTTTTCCTGCCTTCTTTCTCTTTCTCTCAGCTTTTTCCTTCCTTCCTTCTCTATTCTTTCCTTCCTTCCTTCCTTCCTTCCTTCCTTCCTTCCTTTCCTTCCTTCCTTCCTTCCTTCCTCCCTCCCTCCCTTCCTTCCTTCCTTCCTTCCTTCCTTCCTTCCTTCCTTCCTTCCTTCCTTCCTTCCTTCCTTCCTTCCTTCCTGGAGAGGAAGCAGAAAAGGAGTTTTAAAAAGTCCCATTTAACATTTCCTTTTTTTTCAAAGATGCTAGAAAAGAGCTGCTTTCTTTTCTTTTGATGCTATAACTCGGAGGAGGAGGAGGAGGAAGATGAAGAGGAGGAGGAGGGAGACTGAACGGAAGAAAGGTGGGGAAAGGAAACGATGTGGCCAATATCTTAATCAGGGACGGGATGACCTGTGACCCAGAAGGTGGCTTCATTGTGCAGGGGACACACATCGCATTGACCCTTTCTGCTTGAGTGAGCCCTGGGGGGCAACCGAAGCCATCAACCCCTCCAAAGGCATGCGAGGGCTTAAGCCTAAGTCGCCAGCCTTCCTCTTCGGATCTGACGGACACATTTGGGAGATTTTGACCATCTCTTTCCTGAATAGCCATCTCCTTGGAAGAGTTGGGCTTCCAAGCCCCCCCTCCATCCAATTTGTGGTGTGAAGGAAACAGGAAAGGCATCGGAGAACATCCCAGGGGAAACAGGAAGGATGGGCTACATTGGGGTGAAAAGGAAATAGCACTAGCACTTAGACTTATATACCGCTTCCCAGTGCTTTCCAGCCCTCTCTAAGCGGTTTACAGAGTCAGCCTATTGCCCCCAACAATCTGGGTCCTCATTTTACCCACCTCGGAAGGACAGAAGGCTGAGTCACCCTTGAGCTGGCCAGGATCGAACTCCTGGCAGTGGGCAGAGTTAGCAATAGCAATAGCATTTAGACTTATATACCACTTCACAGCCCTCTCTAAGTGGTTTACAATGTCAGCTCCTTGCCCCCAACAATCTGGGTCCTCATTTTACTGACCTCCAGAAGGATGGAAGGCTGAATCGACCTTGAGCCAGGTGAGATTCGAACTGCTGGCAGCGAGCAGTGATTTAGACTGCAGTAATGCAGTCTAACCACAGTGCCACTAGGAAAGGGAATTAGGAAGGGAGGGAGGGAGGGAGGGAGGGAGGGAGGGAAGGAGGAAGGAAGGAAGGAAGGAAGGAATAGCAATAGCCTTTAGACTTACTGTATATACCGCTTCATAGTGCTTTACAGGCCTCTCTAAGCAGTTTCAAGAGTCAACCTATTGCCCCCAACAATCTGGGTCCTCATTTTACCAACCTCTGAAGGATGGAAGGCTGATTCAACCTTGAGCCGGTTAGGATCGAACTTCCTGGCTGTGGGCAGAATTAACCATGCAATGCTGCCTTCTCAGCACTGCGCCACCAGGGATCCAGAACAAAGAGGCTTGGTCAAGGGAACCTGTGGTTTCCTCTTCGATCTTCCCCTCTATATTTGGTTCTTGCAGGTGGCCACACCAGGTTGACCTTCTCTGGGCTCTGAAGCTAAGCAGGCTTGGAGATATTAGCATCTCCCCAACACACACACATGCACACGCACACACACACAGTGTTCATGTGGCCTCTTTCCCCCGCCCCGTCCCTTTAATCCCTTCCATATATACAGTATGTATTATGCAACCCACTCCAAAAACGCCTTATGTTATTTACCGCCTCTTAGATCTAAATGGCTTCCAAATCTGCCCATCTGCTAAAGGTGTCTTTGCTTTCTTTCTTTCTTGCCCGTTGAACCAATTAGGATCAGGAGACACAAGTGGTTGTCTCTTTGTTACCTCTTAATCTCCCCCTTTTTCTTTAAGGAGGTCAAGGCAATGGTTACCTGGAGGCTCACACATGTTCCTACATGTGGCGGCAACCTAAGGTGGTTGGTTTTACTTTGGTTGGGCAGGTTTGCACAAACGCCAACAGGGTTGCTCACAAACCAGGGCCTATGGCTTAGCCAAGGTGTGAAGTCCATGCGCTGTTGGTTCAGCAAATTGTGGTGTTTTGTCTCCAGTTCACTTTGACAATAACCTTGTGAAGTGTGTTTATGTAACATACTTAGATCCACTGAAGGTTGAGAAGTTGCATTCATATCCGGGTGTTATAGGTTTGTTTCAGGGACTTGGCTGTTGTGAGAATCCAGCTGGTTTTCTGCCTCTAGGTGTTACACAAGTATTGGACGGTCCCATAATTAGATGATGCACACAAGTGGGCCAGAAGGGTTGCTTTGACGTCTCCACTCCTGCCTCTTGACAGTCTGATTCAAAGGGTCAGAAAGCTGTTGAGATGTCTTCTCTCGGCTTGGAGAGCACCTTCTGGTCATTGAGGTCTAAAGGCCAAGAGAAGTCATGGGACAGCATCTACTGTTAACCTGAGGGCTTCATGCTGTTTGGTCTACCTGTATCTTTGTAAGTTATCTTCTTCGCTTGCTCAAAAAGAGTGAAGTCAGATTCTCATGGGAGGCTCCAGGTCAAGGAAAGAGGTTGGTTTCCTAAGCCCTGCCCTTCTTACTCCACCTTAGATTATCTGCAGAACATCAAGGCCTCCCTACTCCAAGTTTTCTACAGTCATACCAGAAAATGTCTAAAGACCATAGGCTACTGGTCCTCAAAACAAATTTGGGACAGGTCAGTTCACATCCAAGAGAAGTCCCAACCCTAAGAAATACATACACACATGCTTATTTCCTTCCCCTCAATGTTCTCCAGAAGTTCTGACTTCCTGTATGACAAGTCCATTTAGTGACAGGCCAATGATCCTTTCCCAACTCAGCCCTTCCAGGTCATCAAATGGTCAGAACTGTCTTCTGCTCAAGTTGACACCTTGGCCTCTCTTTCTCTCTCCAGTCTGAGCCAAGCATCGACCTCCTTGCTCATCAATGTGACAACGTCTGTTTGTGTTTTTGTCACACTGTCTTATATTTCTCTTCCTTGGTCTTCTTCTCCCCATGTCATGTTGGTCTACAGATTCCACCATCACCAAGGGCAAGGAGAAATTCTAGTTATAGCTCCTTTCTAGCTCTCTCTCAAGGTTCATCCCTATCTTTCCTTCCTTCCTTCCTTCCTTCCTTCCTTCCTTCCTTCCTTCCTTCCTTCCTTCCTTCCTTCCTTCCTTCCTTCCTTCCTTCCTTCCTTCCTTCCTTCCTTCCTTCCTTCCTTCCTTCCTCTGTGGTCCTAACGGTTTACAGTGAAATTTTTATTTTAAAAAGTGGTGTTCCAATAATGTAGGGCTAAGATCTGGCTCAGCAGGCTAAATCCTTTGGACTTTCATGGGGTTTAAATTCACAAAGTCCTTGAAGTGGGGTGAAAATCACCTTCACCACGTATTGTTTTTAACCTCATCTTAGAATAGAATAGAGCTTTAAAGGAAATTGTGGGGATCTTGAGATACACTCCCGGGATTGATTAAATATTGTTAATATTTGGCATTATTAGTAATCCTACACATTTGGAATATTGAAGTTATGGTGGAATAATGAGTCACTTTTAAAATATTAAATAATAGTAGTTAGTAGGGGATAACAAATACTGCAAAGAAATGTTATTTATGTTTAAATGAATGAATGGGGAAATGATAAAGGATTATGAAAAGGGAATAGTATTGTTGAAGTTGGAAGATTAACTACACATGCTGATTTGTATTATTATTGTTAGGGTTGGTTAAAAAAAAGACTTCATCCAGTCAATGCACTGTCCACAAAATATGTATGTTTATATGGAATTTTTTTTAAAAAAAATGGGGGGGGGAATAGAATAGAGCTTGAAGGGACCTTAGTAGAGGTGGCTTCCTCCCGGTTCGGACTGGTTTGCCCGAACTGGTAGCGACCCGCTGGTGACATCACAATGACATCACAGAACCGGATTGGTCGGTGCTGGGCCGTGGAGGCCACCATCTTTTTTTTTTTTAATGGATTTTGGGGGGGGGATTTTTTCTGGGTTTTTTTTCTGCGCATGCGCAGAAGTCGAGTTTCCAGCACTGCGCATGCGTGGCCATCTAGTTTTCGGCTTTTAAAAAAATTTCTGATTTTTTGCGCTTGCACCCACGAGGTGCGGCCACGCAGCGCGGGAGGAAGTGAACCGGCAGCGAGGTAAGTTAGAACCCACCCCTTGACCTTAGAGGTCTTCTAATCCAGTCCCCTTGCTCAAGCAGGAGAACCTATACAATCTCAGACAAGTGATTGTCCAGTCTCTTCTAAAAGAGGAATGGCTGGTTTATACTACTCTTCAGGCGTTGCTCTGAAAGTGTGTGAACTGAATCCAGGGGACTGCCAGGTGTTGGGTTGAATTAGTTAAGGGACCCACCAAAGGTGGCAACGAACACACATTCACACCAGGGGTGAAATTCAAAATTTTTCCCTACCAGTTCTGTGGGCGTGGCTTGGTGGATGTGGTGTGGCTTGGTGGGCGTGGCAGGGGAAGGATACTGCAAAATCCCCACCCCACTCGGGGGCCAGCCAGAGGTGGTATTTGCCGGTTCTCCGAACTACTCAAAAGTTCCGCTACCGGTTCTCCAGAACCTGTCAGAACCTGCTGGATTTCACCCCTGATTCACACGCGCAACAAAAATGCCACTTGGCCTTGTGATCCTCCCACCTAAGCATTTTTTTTCCTTTTCCTTCTGGAGTTCAAGAAAAGGAAAAACTCCAAAAGAGCATTTCTCATCTTTGGAATGGTGTGTGGACTTCAACTCCCAGAATCCTCCTGGGCTGGGGAATTCTGGGAGTTGAAATCCACAGCTTTTCAAATTGATCAAAAGTCGAGAAATGCTGCTCTAAGTAAGGCTTGGTCCAGCATATATCCTTTGGGGGAGGGGAACCAAGGTCCTGGGTTCAAATCCTGGGACAGGCAGGACGAACCGACCACTTCCCACGTTGACCCAGCTGAAAGGAGTTCAGAATCGAAATAGCGTCTTTAAGGACCCCCAGTCGTTGGCCAAAGAGAGAACCGAACCCTCAAATTTGACCCTTATTATTCCTTTTAAAACCCTTGGGCTCCAACACAGACACACAGACACAGACAGACACACAGACACACAGACACAGACACACACACACACACACACAGGCAAGATGGACACGAGACGCGTTTGTTCCTATTTGTCGTAGGAAGCAGGGATCACTCCCACCGTCTACAAGAGTGTATAGGATTCCTGATGACGTTTGCGCGCGTTTGGTCCGGCCCTGCGTTGGGCAGACCGGAGAGGCGAAATCCGGGTCAGTCCTGCTCCTTAAAGGGTTAGAGTTAGCTGCTTGAATTCGGGTCAAGGCCTGGAACCTCGATCCATCTGGGACAAAAAGGCGAGATTAATTTTATTCGGGATCCCTTTCAACAAAAGGATTCTCCCGCCTCCATCCAAAAAAGATTTTTAAAAAGAAAAAATCCTGGCCAGTGGAAAAGAAGAAAACTCGGGAAACGGCTCCTTTCGGGGCCCAAACGGGGTTATTATTGGGCGCCCCCCTCAAAAATTGGGAGGGCAGATGTGCGTTCCCACGAAATGTTTCAATTGAGCAGGTTAAAAAGACCCATTCGGTGCCCTTCGGGTTGACTTTCGGCCGGTTGCGTGTTGCGGCTTTGCCCATAATGTTTGTTACAGCCTTCACTGTAAAGTGCCGAGCCAGAAAACGGGTTAATTCGGGAGCAGGTCGTGAGAACGCCTCCAAGGCAAGGCGATTCAGCGTGCCGTTTAAAGTGGGAGGGGTGGCTGGGATTGAAAACGAAACGAAACGAAGGCAAACTTTGAACGTGGTTTTTTTGCCCAAGTCCCGCCTGCTCCTCATGAGGACTAGGAACGCATACTTAATAGAAAACGAGCTATATATATATATATATATATATATATATATATATATATATATATATATATATATATATATATATATATATATATATATATATATATATATATATATATATATATATATATATGTAACATTTTTTGCTGATAAATGAAAATAAAGGGAGACTATTATAGAGACTATATATATATATATATATATCCTGTATTGGCAACGAGAAGATGGGGAAGGTGTAGCTTTCCTGAGGTTGGATAAAAACATAAACATGGTCCAGAAGTTGTGAATGCTCCAACACTGGAAGTTTTGAAGAAGATGTTGGATAACCATTTGTCTGAAGTGGTGTAGGGTTTCCTGCCTAAGCAGGGGGTTGGACTAGAAGACCTCCAAGGTCCCTTCCAACTCTGCTATTCTATTCTATTCTATTCTATTCTATTCTATTCTATTCTATTCTATTCTATTCTATTCTATTCTATTCTACATGTCTATGGAGATTCTCCGTCGTCCAGGTCATGGTTGTCCCAAAAGCTAATTTTTCCCCTCCCAAGAGGCACCTGGACTTTCTGGTTTTTCTTCGAAGACGTTTCGCTTCTCATCCAAGAAGCTTCATCCGCTTCTCTCAGAAGCTGCTTCTGCTCCCAGAGCTGAAGAAGCTTCTTGGATGAGAAGCGAAATCTCTTCAAAGAAAAACCAGAAAGTCCAGGTGCCTCTTGGGAGGAAAAAAAACACCTTTTGGGATATAAACATGGCACATCCAGAGAGAAATGCAGAAAGGTGAACTAGACATTCCAAAGAGAATAATAATAGTAATAATTCGTAAAGACGAGCAGCTCCTATCTTCTGGGTGACTCTTCACAAATTCTCCTTAATTCCTGCTTCTCCAAAGTCGCACCTGTTCCTTGAAGTTCGCAAACTATGGCTCCGGGGGTTGTGTGAAGCAACCATGAGGTGGGGGTGGGTGGGGGGTTTTCATTCAGTAGGGCTCCTGGAATAGTTGTTACTAACAGTCTAACGCAGAGGTCTTCAAACTTGCCAACTTTAAGACTTGTGGACGTCAACTCCCAGAATTCTGATGATGTTCCTTAGTTGGGTCACGAAAGGTCTTCATGAAAACAAGCTCAGAGAGCACCAAGGATCCCACCGTCCTCCTCCTCCACTCCACACTTCCTTCTAGCACTGATGATGTTCCCTAGCTGGGTCACGAAACGTCTGCAAGAAAACAACCAACTCTGCACCAGTTCAACCCTGAGCTGCAAATATTCTCATTCATTGACATTTCAAATACGCCTGGACCCTGGCCACAAAGGGCTGAACAGTAGCGAGGAGATGGGGGTGCGTTAGCTAAGCGCTCCGCTTCTGTGCTTCCACCATCCTCGCAATTTCTGGAGAAGAAATTGGAAGAAATTCTGCAATTTCTTCGTCGGACCCTGGAGTTTGGTGGGCGGCTGTAAAATCTTTCCTTACATGTGTTGCTGTAGCTCTGTCGGTCTATTAACGCCGACAGAAACGCCTGTCTCCCAGAACTGGGTTAAGAGGGGGAGGGGGCGCCGGGGGGGGGGAAGAAGGCAGACAGGTACCCCCCTTTCCTCTTCTTCAACCCCACCTCGTCTTCCTGCTTTGTTCCCCCTCGCCTCGTCTGAACTCCCCACAAAATAATTCTGCCACCCGCAACGCCCCTTCCCAATTCATCCCGGCTTATCAACATTGGGGGGGGGGGGGCGGCGCGGAGACTCCCCCCCCAAATTAAGAGACTTCACGCCAGCATTTCTGCTCACCCCCTCCCCGTCTAAGGGGGCTCCTAAGCGAGAAAACGAGGCGGGGATTGGGGGGGATGTTGCCTTGAAAGTTCGCCTTCTCCCTAATCAACGCGCGGGGAAACCAGGCGCGACTCAAATCGATCGGCGCGGATTCGGATTCAAATCGATTTGCGCAGAGAAAGGAAAAGGGTGCGAAAGAGACGCGGGTCCAGGAAAAGGGAGGAGGGGCGGTTGAACCAAACGAATTTGGAAAGAACAAATTATTTTCTCACCCTGGTTTTGGGAGACACCGGAATAGAGTTACCTCTCCCGAAATTTCAAAATAATCCTTTTTTAAAAAGAAAATTAATGAGGAATTTGAAAGATAAACGGGGAGTCGTGAAGACTGAAGGGTGGGTAACAGAGGTGGACACCCACCCGCACAGAAATACAACCCCCCCCCCCCAATGAGAAGGAGAAAGGTTTTCCCCTATCCGGGGACCCGTCAGCCGCCTATGGAATACAATTCCCATCATCCCCAACGTCCCGTGGAGTTCCAGTCTAAAGGATCGGGTGAGGGGCAGGGAGGCAACAGGCTGGGAAAGGCTTTCCACGGCCACTCGCAACTTTATTTTTTCAATCGGTCTTTCTTCTTCCCTCCGTCCGATTTCATCTTCCTTCCTTCCTTCCCTTCCTTCCTTTCTTTCCTTCCTTCCTACCTTCATCTTTCTTTCTTTCCTTCCTTTTTCTTTCCTTCCTTTTTCTTTCCTTCCTTCCTTCTTTTCCTTCCTACCTACCTACCTTCCTCTTTCTTTCTTTTTCTTTCTTTCTTTCTTTCTTTCTTTCTTTCTTACTTTCTTTCTTTTTCTTTCTTTCCTTCCTTCCTTCCTTCCTTCCTTCCTTCCTTCCTTCCTTCCTTCCTTCCTTCCTTCCTTCCTTCCTTCCTTCCTTCTTGGAAAAATTGTCCTATCTTCTCCATCAGGACCACTCTACGACAAAAACATACGCCCCTCCCCCTTCTCTTTCCTTGAAAGCTGATCTATTATTTCAACCCAAAGTGAGTTTTTTAAAAAAAGATTTGGGACTCTGATAGGAAACTAAACGGGTCCGGAGAGACCTTCGGATTCTTTTGGAAATAAAAATGTAGTACCGGTAAGTGGTATTTTCTCTGCCCCAAACCAAGAAGCAGAAACGGTTGCGAAACTCATATTCAATCCTGTCTATTATGGTTCATTATTACTATTTATTAAAGAATGCTGTGTAGCTTAGAAGCTCTCAGCAAAAAATAACAGCAACGGATGTTTGTGGCTGAAGCTATGAGTGTATGTGTTTGTAGTGTGTGTGTATTTACACATACACACACTACACATACACACACTCGCACCTATTTTTATTCCACTTTTCCTGGATCCTTGGGAAAGAAATGGCATCTTTTCCCACCCCCGTTTTTAATAATCAGAACTTTGCACCGGCGCGAGTTTTAAGTACCTATTTTGCGGGGTGTCCCTTCCCCCCCAAAAAACAAACCAGGATTCAGAAACGTAAACCAGGCAATCCAGGGGGGAGTCCCCTCTGGACTGGGGGGAACGGAGAGAAAGGGGGGGCTGTCAATGTCAGAGCTTGGTGCGGTCTGGAGCTGCTGCGTTTATGCCCGTTGCCTCCAAGGCCCTTCGCTTACCCACGGAAAATGCTCCGAAGCGGGTGGAGAGGCAAAGAGAGGGTCGACACCACGGGGAGGGGGGCTCTTTATTCGCTCCCCCCTCGCAGCCTTTTAGCTACTATTGTCCTACGTTGCTTCCCCCTCCCCTTAAAACGAGGCTAGGGAAGAAAGCGCGGGGGGGATCTAAGAGGGAGGGAAGAAGAGACCCAGGCAGATTCCTCTCTGAATAGCCCCCCCCCCGATTTCGACTGATTTCCTCTCCGATCCTCCAAGGAACGAACCCCACCCCGCTTTCTGGACTCTGGTCTAGACGGCCCGGCCTCTATTTCCCCCATTTATTAGGGGAAATTGGATTTTTATTGGGTGTTTCCCCCCCTCCCCGCGCCAAAAGGAAAACCAGCCAGACTTCTCCTCCTAGAAGCCCCCCTCCCTCCCTCTGCCCCCTGCCCCCTACCCCCACTCAACCCCTCTTCGGGATAGAGGAGCGCGCGCTGGAAACGCGTGTTGGGGAGACGTCGGAGCGCGCCTTCTGACCCTCCGGCGCGGCTCCAGGCCCGACTTGCTGAGGAGGGGTGGGGAAAGTAGCCCTGACGCCTCTGCGCCCCCCCCCCGCCCCAGCCATCGCTGCCCGGCTTCCTCGAAAGGCCTCGGCGCGTTTCAAAGGCGGCAGCTCGCGTCTAGAGGTGCCGAAGAACGTCCCGCTGCGAGAGCCGGGCCAGGCCCCTCCGCCGTCCGGCTCGCCAATGGGGGCGCTTCTGCCGGGCCAGCCGCCCCCGCTCCCGCTGGGCTTTTGTGCTCGGCGTTGGGAGCGCTTCCCCACGCCGCCCCCTTTTTTCTCTTGGCCCCGCCGACGAGGGAGGAGGAAGGCCAGGCTTGGGGGATGGATGCCCCCCCCACCCCGCAAGATCCGCCCCCGGGCTTCTCTCCCAGCCCCCTTTGCTGCTTCCAAGCTGGCTGCGGGGAAGGAGGGAGAGGGGTCTGGTGGGGAGGCTTGTTGCGCGATCCAGAGGTTGGGCAGAGGTGAGGTTCTTGATCCCAAAGGCTTCTGGTTCCTTTGCCCCTTTTGCGTCTTGTTTCTTTTTTCTCTCTTCTCTCCTTCCTTCCCCCTTCCTTCCTTCCCTCTCTCCCTCCCCTTTTTTTCTCTTCCCCTTCCCCCTTTCCCCCTTCCTCCTTCCTTCCTTCCTTCCCTCCCTTTCTCCCTCCCCTTCTCCTTTCCTCTTCCCCTTCCTTCCTTCTTCCTTCCTTCCTTTCTCCCTCCCTTCCTTCCCTGCTTGGCGTGTTTTAATCTAGTACAATTTAGTAGAAAGGGCACCAGTGCTTCCTCTAACTAGGGCGAACCAGCGCTGATTCTGTCATCCCTTGGGCTATCAGAACCTTTTCCCCTTCCTGGACAGCGATAGCCCCCACCCTTCCAAAGCCTCACCCAGCAAACCCCTCAGCTGCCTTGCCCTGGACGGGCAATGCCTTTAATTGGGTGAAAGGCGGATCCTAGGAGAGTGGGGTCATCAGAGACCTAGAACCCCCAAGTGGGGTACAATCCCATCCAAGAATTTGGAGATCAGATCAATTCTGTTTGGAGGGCCTTCAGTGTGCCTACTGTCTCCATTTTTCGTACCCATTTGCTATGCTCATATTTATATTTATACTATACCTGTTACTTGTACATGTTTGACAAATAAATAAATAAATAAATAAATAAATAAATAAATAAATAAATAAATAAATAAATAAATAAATAAATAAATAAATAAATAAATAAATAAATAAATAAATAAATAAATAAATAAATAGCAGCAGCAGCAGCAGAAACATCATTTTCAAGGTCAGTGGAGGTTTTCAAAATCAGACTGGACAACCACTTGTCTGAAATTGTATAGGGTCTCCTGCTTGAGCAGTGGCGGTTGGACTACAAGACCTTCAAGGTCCCTTCCAACTCTGTTATTGCAGCATCTTGGACCAAAGAGACCCCCTAAGCTGAGATCCACCAGAAAGCCCTTTATTTCCACGGACATATTTTTAGAACATCACAAGAACTTTGGTAGAAACCACCATAGTGTTGAGAATAAGATATCTGCTCTTGTCAGTTTTCTGGGGAATTCATTCTACTGTCTTGTAGGAGCACCTGATCACATGAACCCTTGAGGTCAAAGTGGCCCAGCCTGGGTGCAGACAGTGGTGCCTGCAGAAAATTGCAAGGTGTTAGAAAAATCCAACAAAGAATTCAACAGGAGTCCAAATGAACAATAATAAAGCAGTTTATTATCTTTCTTGCAAGAAAGGTCCCCATGTGACAGGATACATACCCTAATGATGCCACCTGTGCAACACCTTCATTGTCCCTTGTGAACATGGAGCCCAGCATCTGACACTACTGCCTAAGCCACAGCGGTCATCACTCTTAAACAAACACCTTAGCTGTTCGACACAACGCCTTCATCCATAGCTTCCTAAGTCTTATTGTAATCTGTTATCTGTGCCCATCAATGGTAGATGACCCTTGCCCTATGCTTGGAACAAAGAGACTGAATTTGTGCAGCATCTAGGGCCAAAATTGAGCCTGTGAGCCTGCTTTGCCTAAGGAAAAGACTTCAGGAGTAAACCTTGAGGCAAAATCCGGAGCCGGAGTCCCGGAAGCAGTTCGTGACTGTGTACAGCCACATTCTGATAACTCCTGCGATGTAGCTGGAACCAATCGTATTGGCTTTGCCATTCCATTGGATTATTTCAGAGACGTGGAGAGGGGGGATCCGCTGCTTGGGTAACAGTCTATCCTCTGTACTAACCTACCCAGGCCTCATCCTCTGGAGAGGATACTCCATCTTTGCATACAGCGTTTTAGGAACTCTTTCCAGAGCACGATACCATAGTCTTTCGAGACTGAAGGATGCCAATGATGATGATGAGCCTGCTTTGGAAACCTAGCTTATTTTTTCCTACAGATGGAATTGTGGACCAACCATTTCCAAAATTTGCAACTGCATCTCAATGCATCAACAGCCTAATTTTTTTAAAAAAAAATCTGTCTATAGAAGTAAAGGACTTTCTGGTGGATCTCAGCTTAGGGGGTCTCTTTGGTCCAAGATGCTGCAATAACAGAGTTGGAAGGGACCTTGAAGGTCTTGTAGTCCAACCCCCCCCTGCTCAAGCAGGAGACCCTATGCAATTTCAGACAAGTGGTTGTCCAGTCTGATTTTGAAAACCTCCAGTGATGGAGCACCCACAACTTCCGTAGGCAAGCCGTTCCACGGATTAATTGTTCTCACTGTCAGGAAGTTTCTCCTTAATTCCAGGTTGCTTCTCTCCTTGATTAATTTCTACACAGCTTTCGGCTTTCAATACGCAAACTATCCCCTTCCACTTGTAAAGAGATCATGAGCAAGTTTGCAGTCTCCCACCCACCCATCAGAAAAATAGCTTGTTGCAGCCGGACCCTCTTTCTTGATGCTTCTGGGGCAAGCTGTCCACAGTGATCAATGGTTGGCATGGAAACTGGCCTTATTACCCACCAGGGCAGAGTTTTCTCTTATTAAATTTGGGCTCTTATCGATTTTCCCCATTTCGCGCGTTTGGAAAATGGCAAGCACTTTTAAAACAATTGCCTTGCGTTTCGCACCAAGCTACATCCATACCTCCCTCCTCCCCCTATTTGTGTTAAAGAGGTGCATTTCGCCATAAGGTTATGTTCACAGGACGCATAAAGTGTTAGGATGAGAATAAGATTCTCGTAGAGGTGACATTGGATCTTTACTTGGAATCCAAACAGTTAGAAATAAAACCGAGATTAAATGTCTAATAGAAAATATTTATTTCAGTACAAAAACAATAAATCCTGAATAAACTACATTATTACTGAGTAACACGACCGTTCAGGTCAGAGACAAGGCAGAAGAATGATTAATGGTGGATTAGGAATGTAGACATGCGTAGACATCATATCACATGTCTGTTTGTATTGGAATGTACCATAATATAAGGATAGGGGTGCATCACCCTGCATAGACTCACAACTGACAATATTCACACCGTGACATAAAGTCCTTGTTAGTTGAGCTCTGCTTTTCTTGCATTAACTCAGTTGACTGGGTTCGCCAAACAGGCTGAGATCTAAACCAGGAATTGCACCATTCCGGCTGTTTGCAACTGGGTTGCGTCTCACAGCATGTTGCTCGAAAAAGATTTCCCCTCTGGGATCCTACTTGGGCAGTATAGAAATCAACGGATAATCAATGCAGTTTGAATCAGGAACCCATCGAATTATTAGGAAAGACAAAGTAGACAGGATGAAAGCAGCTAAGATGTTTAAAGACTAAAACATTTGAAGAACAGTTGTAGGATTTGGGTATGGCCAGTCAAGAGAAAAGAAGGACCAGAGGTGACATGATAGCAGTCTTCCAGTATTTGAGGGGCTGCCACAAAGAAGAGGGGGGTCTGTCACGATGTGAATATTGTCAGTTTGTGCATCTCTATGTTTTCTACTGTTTCTTGTATTTATGGTCAAGCAGACGTATGATATATTCTATTACGCATGCCTGCATTCCTGAAGTCAACTCCTTCCTTTCTCTCCGCCATTTCTGCCGAAGGTAGACGTGATTTATTCATTAGCCGATAAGATGTAGCTTACTAAGGATCTTTTTATTATTTTCTACTGAAATAAATATTTTGTTAATTAGATTTGAATCTCGGTTTTATTTTCTAAGTAAGAATGACTTCAAAAGGAGCAAAGATCCATCGACCTCTAATACGGGGGATGATCCCCCCCTTCTCTTCCTAACAGGGTCAACCTATTCTCCAAAGCACCACAAGGCAGGACAAGAAGCAATGGATGGAAACTAATCAAGGAGAGAAGCAACTTGGAATTAAGGAGAAACTTCCTAACAGTGAGGACAATCAACCAGTGCAACAGAAGTTGCCTCCAGAAGTTGTGGGTGCTTCATCACTGGAGGTTTTTAAGAAGAGACTGGACAGCCACATCTGAAACGGTATAGGGTCTCCTGCTTGAGCAAGGGGAGTGGACTAGAAGACCTCCAAGGTCCCTTCCTGCTCCGTCATGATTGATTGAATAATTGGAATTTCCTCTGCTCTCCAGAAACTATCTTCCTGATGGTTTTCCTAACCCAGTTTATAATCCATTTTCAGGACAGCTCCTTTGCTGGACAGCTCCCGTTTTGCTTGGAAAGCCTGAACTGGGCCAAATTCGTGTTGTTGTTTTTTAATCTCTCTTTGCATACAGTACAACTTGGAAACTCCTGAATTTTACAGAATCCACATTCACAAGTTTTATCAAGAAGAGCATAGGAAAGCCTGCAAAAGTTCCAGCAACTTGACTATTTCCCCCTTTTCCAAATCATGTTCTCACAATTTGGGTGCAGTGGGGAGGGGTCTTTTCCCAGAGATGGGGGCTGGGGGTGTATAGCTGTGGGTTGTTTAAGGGATGGCTGTTTGATAAGCCTGAGAACCTATCGTTATATTGTCTAACATTAAACAGGACTACAATAGGGTTTTATTTGCATCAGCAAGAAAGGGATACAAACCATTGGGCACACCTGCAGAAGTATATATGCTCAGCTATTGTATTTATTTCACCCACTTTGGCTTGCTTTCCAAGTAGACAAAAGTCAAACCATCCATCAGGTAGGCAAAAACTGCCAAATTACACTCCACTCTCTTAAAGAGGTCCATCTGGTGGGACCAAGAAACAGGGCCTTTTCGGTGGTGGCTCCCTCCCTGTGGAACATCATCCCAACAAAGATAAGACCAGCCCCTATTTTGACACTCTTTCAAAGGGCCCTAAAGGCAAGGTTCAGCCAATGGGCCTGGGGAACCCAGGGTGATACAGAGCCCATCAAATGCTTTGATAAAAATAATTTTAAAATAATTAAAAAAAACTAAACTAAAGATGTTTTTTCAGGAGGCAACTGGACTTCCTTGTTTTTTCTTTGAAGTCATTTTGCTTCTCATCCAAGAAGCTTCTTCGGCTCTGACTGGATGGTGGGAAATGGAAGGAAATCCAGGCAGAGCTGAAGAAGCTTCTTGGATGAGAAGCGAAATGTCTTCAAAGGGAAAAAATCAAGAAAGTCCAGTTGCCTCCTAAAAAAACACCTTTGGGACAACCATGACCTGGATGACTGAGAATTGCTAAGGACAACTAAACTAAACTAAACTAAACTAAACTAAACTAAACTAAACTAAACTAAACTAAACTAAACTAAACTAAACTAAACTAAACTAAACTAAACTAAACTAAACTAAACTAAACCTGGCATAAAGATGATGAGCAAAGCCACCAATGCTGGTCATCTTCTCTTTCTGTCTTTTTACCTTCTGCAATGGCGGGCAAGTCCTGCTACCATCACGCATGCCCTAACTGTCCTCTTACAACAGTTGTGTCACAATCGCTTTGATAACGCAAGGAGACTAATCACTTGGGAGCCCATGAGGACTCATTTCAGCCATCAACAATCACGAGGTTATGATGGGCTAATGAGCTGGTCTCCTGGGCAAAATGCAAATCATGATGACATGAAGTTTAGGCGGCCCTTCCAATCTTTTCCGGCCTGATTGCTTCTTAATGGGCAATTTGTGTCAATTAATTACCCTGGTTGACTTTGTCCTCCTTGACCCTCCGCTGGTTTTGAGTCACAGCTGGCCATTTCCTCGGCTCTGTTTTTGAGAGATGCCATTGGACTTATTCTAGCGATGCTGTTAGGACCACGTTGAGTTGAAGAATAGTGGAGCCATGTTGGGGAGGAATGTGTCAAGAAGGTGACTTGTCTTGATGATGGAGCCTGAATCTAGACCCTACCTCAGAAACAAGGTCAGATGCTTATTCTGAGAAGTTCATCTCCCTGCTTCCAGTATGGTCATCTTTGGAACACACGGTTAATTTAGATTTGGCTTAGAGTCCCAAAGTTGCTTTTTCAAGAGGCAACTGGACTTTCTGGTTTTTCTTTGAAGACGTTTCGCTTCTCATCCAAGACATTTCTTCAGCTCTGAAGAAGCTTCTTGGATGAGAAGAGAAATGTCTTCAAAGAAAAACCAGAAAGTCCAGTTGCCTCTTGAAAAAAGCACCTTTGGGACAACCATGATCTGGATGACTGAGAAACTCCATAGACATTTGGCTTAGCCTTACAGGGTTACTTAAGCTCATCTCTTGCATTGAGAAACCATGATTTATGGCTTAGCAAGTCGCTGGAACCCAGCCTCAACCCTACCTACATTTTCTGCATCGCTTTTTCTGGATGGGGTCATTTTTGGCTTCCCTTAAAAAGGGATGAGGGAGCAGAAAAGCTGTTTTCCAGATGCCTAGGAAATTTCTGTGGATCAGATTTATCCAGCCAGGGATAAATGCTTTCCTCTTAGCCAGCTTCCTAAGTTCAATCAATTCTCCTGTTTTTGTTCAAGATCTTCCACGTTTGAAAACCTGTTGGAGTCGGTGGCCACCATCATATGATAGTTATGGCGGTCACCCATTGTATAAATCTCAACAATGTTGCCCAGTTAGCTGAGATCAATGAGGAATATTGCTCGCTTTCTCATTTCTTCCCCGTGTTTACGATTTTATAATCCACCTCACTTTTCTCCTCCTTCCAAGTTAATTCTCCCCCCCCCCATTTAGCAAGTATCTTATCTTCAGCCATCCTTCCAAGCGGATCTCTTGAGGGTGATGTTGGCTGCTGCCTTCCACACTTCTTCCTGTCCTTCAATATCCTTGCCTCAGACTTGAAAAGGCACAGTGGTGCCTTTCATCTAGGCCAGGCAATTTCATTTTTTCTTAACGCTGCCAGGAACGAATTGGTCGTTTCTTCCCGTTTCCGCCCTGCCTTTAATCGGGGCATGAAACACGCGAATTTTTCTCCCAAAATGTCATTCCGAACAACCCAGGGTAAACCTCACGAAAAAGAGAAAAGCGTCCATTTTGTTTTCTCTCTTCTAATCCTCAATTGGAATGGTAGAGATAAAGTGCTCCCAGATCAAAAACTTTCTCCTCCATCCGTCAGTACCCCTGCAGTTCTTCCCTGCCCGAGACCCCCGTCTGAATATTAACCATCTTAAGATTTGATCTGCTGTGGCTTTTTTTTTTTAAAAAAAGATCAATGCGGCAACGCCGGATAGAAGACACTGGTTTACCTTTACAGAGGCACACACAAACCCTTCCTCGCCAAACAAACCATGTTTCAAAGAAAGGCAAACCCTGAAGACTCTATCCAGAGATTTTCAATATTTTAAACATCACCTATGTGCTCCAACAACGTTCTATGCATTCGTTCTCAAACAGAGATACAGCAGTGTGTGATGGCAACCAAAAAAGCTAATGCAATCCTTGCTTGTATAAACAGAGGCATGGAATCAAAATCATGTGAAGTCTTAGTACCGCTTTATAAAACTTTAGTAAGGCCACACCTGGAATACTGCATCCAGTTTTGGTCACCACATTACAAAAAAAGATGCTGAGATTTTGGAAAAAGTGGAGAAAAGAGCAACTAAGATGATTAAAGGCCTGGAGACTAAAACATATAAAGAACGGTTGCAGGAATGGGGTTAGGTCCAATTTAGAGAAAAGAAGGACTGAGAGTGACATGATAGCAGTATTCCAGTATTTGAGGGGCTGCCACAAAGAAGAGGGGGTCAATTTATTTTCCAAAGCACCAGAAGAAACAATTTTCCAAAACACCAGAAGAAATAATTTTCCAAAGCACCAGAAGAAATAATGGATGGAAACTAATCAATGAAAGAAGCAACCTGGAATTAAGGAGAAACTTCCTAACAGTGAGAACAATTAACCAGTGGAATGGCTTGCCACCAGAAGTTGTAGGTGCTTCATCACTGGAAGTTTTTAAGAAAAGACTGGACAGCCACTTGTCTCAAACTGTATAGGTTCTCCTGCTTGAGCAGGGGGTTGGACTAGAAGACCTCCAAGGTCCCTTCCAGCTCTATTCTGGTTGATTCATTCAGGTTGTATGAAAGATCCCTACAAACAGACCTACTGATACAATTTTAGCAGTTCCTGGGAAACAACAAGGAAGACCAAGGAATATCTTATTTCTCTGCTTGGAAGTTTTCAAAGGCATCAGTGATGGCTGATGGATGAACTATTTAGAGTTCAAAAGTCCATTTGAGAACTTTGAATGTCCTTGTCTCTAGGGCATCGCCTTTCATCATTTGATTTTAAGATATTTAGGCTGTAATCCAAGGTCCCTTGGCTAAATAACCCAGCTCCATTGGATCTCCTCACAGGGCAGAAAAAGACCCTTTCTTGAAGAAGAGCTCCATCAATAAGTTCTTGTCCATTTCCAAGAACGCTCTTTATAATATTGGGTGGAGTTTTCTTCTTCCGCGTCTAGATCAAACTTTAAATTACCAGAATGAAGCCACCTTCTTGGCTTTGTCATTGGCCAAAAATAAGTCATTATCAGTACGTGTTTCTGGTAGTAGCCAAGATACCAGTAGATGGGCCGGGCTCTCTATCTCTCCACATTCACATAGCGTGTTATTATTGGGTGGATGTTCCTTGGGCGTATAAACCATTCTCCCTGCCACTAAGTTGAGGAGTGGACAGACTCTGCTTAGCTGTCTTCTCAACGTATTCCAACAAAGCAAAAGTATTGTTTCTCCTAGAAGCCATCCTTGGCTTCAACAGGCCACAACTTCTAAGGTTAAACCTAGTTTATTGAGTTGAAGCAGATGCAATGCCGTAAACAATGGCTTGCTGAAGACAATTGGCTCCGTTTACACAACCTGCTACATCAGGCCATGCTAAATAAGCCACATGAAGGCTCATCTGACTTCATGTAAAAAAAATCCAACTTTTTTTACTATCGGTTCTGTGGGCATGGCTTGGTGGGCGTGGCAGGGGAAGGATATTGCAAAATCTCCATTCCCACCCCACTCCTGGGGCCAGCCAGAGGTGGTATTTGCTGGTTCTCCGAACTACTCAAAATTTCCTCTACCGGTTCTCCAGAACATGTCAGAACCTGCTGGATTTCACCCCGGCTCAGCATGAACCAGATCATTCTACTAATTCAGGAGGTAAAAGATAATACAGAAAAGGAAAGAGGAAAAGGAACGGGAAACATGCAAAGCAGTGCGATATTTGTTTTTAATGGGCTTAAAAAATTATTTAACTGTTCTGAAATCTCCAGATACCCCATTAAAGCATTATAAAAAATTATTCTAATTCTGAAGGCTTTTAGAAGGAGAGTGTGCACCAACAGTCTCTTAATGAAATGTTTAGTTTTCTTGCTGCAAATGAAATTTGCGAAGGACATCTCCAAATTGGTTTAATTGGCTTAACAGATTCACACCGATGAGGTGCTCTGATTTGCTTAGTACAGTTGATCAGGAAGACTCACAGGGGAAACCCAAGAGGGGCTTTGTTAGCCAAAGGAATCAGAAACATGTATTTTTAAAATCAGCAGGAGTTCCTCAAGATATTCTCACATGGGTAAACGTGACGCATGTTTGCAACCATGCAGCTAGGCAAACATTTAAATCAAGCTTTATTTGCATCATATATATATATTAGTCTCCCTTTATTTTCATTTATCAGCAAAAATGTTACACACACACACACACACACACACACACACACACACACACACACACACACACACACACACACACACACACACACACACATATACATATATATATATATATATATATATATATATATATATATATATATATATATATATATATATATATATATATATATATATATATATATATATATATATATATATATATATTTCTGTCGGGTTATCCTGGTGTACCCAAATATGGGAGAGAAAGCATCACAGCTTCCTTTTTGCCTTTCAGCCCCTCACTGGGACCATCCAGGCTGTTTTTTTATATAGCCAACACACTAATCTATATGTGTAGGATTTTTTGCTGATAAATGAAAATAAAGGGAGACTATTATAGATCTATTTCGAGCTTATTTTGCTCTCGTCAGATAGCCATACCCCTTACTGGGATTTGAACCGTTACATATATATATATATATATATATATAGTCTCCCTTTATTTTCATTTATCAGCAAAAAATCCTACATATATATATATATATATATATATATATATATATATATATATATATATATATATATATATATATATATATATATATATATATATATATATATATATATATATATATATATATATATATATATATGATGCAAATAAAGCTTGATTTAAATGTTTGCCTAGCTGCATGGTTGCAAAGGAATATATATATTCCTCTTGAGGAAGTGAAGATGAGAAGGAGAAAGGACCTAACAATAGTGATCAAGAAAGATCAAAAGAAATGAAGATTTCCGGGATGGAAAAATCCACCAATGGCATCTTCCAGCCAAGAGGGATGCTGTGTTGCCATGCGGGGTATGGTTGCTATGGAGACGGGCACCCCACATCGCCTCCCAGCTGCAGCATTCTCCTGGATGCTCCCTTGCTCCTTGTCCCCAAAGCAGCACATGCTCAGTGGCCACTTTGCACCTGTGGGAAGGTACAGGAGGCGATTAGTGAACCATTCAACTCAAGGCGCCGGACGCCTGGCCTCCAACTTGGGAGGAGAGAGGCAACGCATGACTGCCCAGCAGCCCCACGCTGGGTAGGCAAATGCACTGTGGTTATGGAGCTGAGAGCGGATGCCTCGAAGAATGTTTCCTTTGAGAACTTGAGACTTGGGAGAAGGACAAGGCCCAGACATGGGCGATGGGAGTCTGAGAACTCATGGGAAATATCTGCGTCCTCCGATCTTTAGGGGTGGTAGGAAAGAGCAGGGCTGTCCAACCTTGGAGACTTTAAGACTTGGTTGACTTCAATTCCCAGACTTCTCCAGACAGCCATGCTCCATGAGGACTAGCACTGATGATGTTACCTAGTTTGGGTAATGAAACATCTGCAAGAAAACAGCCAAGCTCAGAGAACACCAAGGACCTCACAGTCCTCCTCCTCCTCCTCCTTGCAAACCCCATTCCCTTCTAGAACTGATAATGTTACCTAGTTGGGTAATGAAACATCTGCAAGAAAACAGCCAAGCTCAGAGAGAAACAAGGACCCCACAGTTGTTTTTGACCACCAGTGGGGAAAATATCAGTGGGAGTGACTTTCGACTTCCTGCCGTCTTCCCCAATGACTTTCCTTATGGGAATCTTGCAGAGAGCCTTGGAAGTGATGATCATTTGACCCCAGAGGACGAAAGTTTTAGTGATAGCTGTCAATCACCTATTGTTTCAAAAAGTCAACTGTATTTCTTTTTTTTTTAAAGCATTTATTTATTTATTTTATTGTTCTTATATGCCGCCCAATCCCGTAGGACTCAGGGCGGCGTACAACAAGGAGAAGAACAATTAAAATACAGTAAAAAACAATTTAAAAAACTACAAAGTTAAAAACCAGTCATGCATTCAAGCATCACTTGAAATTCCTAGACATGGCCCAATATGGGTCTTTGCAAGAAGACCGATGCTCATGTTTTTTCCGTTTCACTTGTTACGGCACATACATGTGTAACTGAGTTCTCCACATTTAGTTCCTTTCAGCTTCTCTCTCTCTCTCTCTCTCTCTCTCTCTCTCTCTTGATTTTTAAGACTGACAGGATGGAGAAGATGAATCTCTGTCATCTAGAGTATTTCTATAGCGAAAGGAACAGGTTCAAATTAAGGGGCATATTAGGTTTCCGTTCTTGATCGGATCAGGGCAAGCGCCAGCGCTGAAGCCAAAATGAAAAACTCCTAAAGATCTAACGAGTTGGAGCTTTTGCAAAACAAAATAAACTGCTTGTAATGGAAAACACATTATGCCGGGCCTGGAACGAAGCTACATACGCGGCAGTAAATTCAGAAATCTACTTATGCTAACAACTTGAAGTGCTGACATTTTTAATCTGCAACCCACTCACTTAAAAAAAAAAGCGTATTTACATTTCCCAGAAATCTGAAATGATGTTTAAAGGAATCGGCAAACGTGGGCAATCGGACACACGCACCAACACTCACAAGCACAAACCACACACACACACACACACACACACACACACACCACAAACTGGATGGTTATTTGTACAGGTAGCTGACATGCAGCCACAACTGGGGAGCAGAATTTTCACCGCTAAGCAAGTCAGCTGTTAAGTAAGTGGCGCATCATTTTATGACCCATTTTTGCCACCGTTGTTAAGGGAATCACTGCAATTTTTAAGCGAGTCACACGGTTGTTAAGTGAACCTGGCTCCCCTCCCCTTTGAGTTTGCTTGTCGAAAACCTGGTGGGAAGGTCATACATGGTGATCACATGGATGCTGCGACCGTCATATATGTCCCTGCCAGTTGTCAAGCACCTGAATTTTGATCACGCGGTTGTGGGGATGCCATGTCAGTCATAAGTGCGAGGACCAGAGGGAAGTCACTTTGTTCAGTACCGCTGCAACTTCAAACTTTAGTAAACGAATGGTTGAGAGCTGAGGGCTACCCACAATTGCCAATTTCCTCATATTCTGCCCGTTTTGAGCTTTTCGAACCTCACTATCAGACAAAAAAAACTTCCTTTGGAGCCTGATGGAGACATAAAAGAGCAAATCAATCCTTCAATGTCCCCTCTTAAGGCTGCAGGGGTATCCATGGTCAAAAATATATCCAAGATGGTCACAGCGTAAATGCAATGCCAATTTAAAAAATAAATAAATTGAATTGGCTTGTTTGACCTGCAGATATCCAGTCTCAGAGGGGAAAATTCAGCAAATGTTACGGCATGTGTGATACGCATTCAAAGAAAACCAGCAGAGGTTTATTCTCCCATCCAGGGGTGGGTTCTAACTTACCTCGCTGCCGGTTCGCTTCCTCCCACGCCAAGTGGCCATGCCGCGTGGGCGCGCACACGCATGCGCAGTGCTAAAAAATAAAAAAAAGCCGAAAAAAGATGGAGACTGCATGCACAGTGCCAGAAACTCGGCTTCTGAACATGCTCAGAAGGGAAAAAATTAAATTTTTTTAAATTTAAAAAAATTTAATTTTTTTAAAAAATAAAAAATATTCAAAAAAAAGATGGCCCATGGACTGGCATCGACTGAACCAATTCTGTGACATCATCATGATGTCATCAGCGGGTCATTACCAGTTCGGGCGAACCGGTCCGAACGAGGAGGAACCTACCTCTGCTCCCATCTCTTCACAGCTGCCATCTTGACTTTTTTGACCCTCTAAACCTCGAGTGAAGAAAATTTAGGAAGCCCCAAAATGCCCCAGTCAGCTTCCTTCCAGCCCCAGCAACAGGAGCTAGTCCCGAGAGGCTCCTGGCTGCGAATTCATGCTGGTTTTATTTAATAAACAGTGACAGATTAAGTCCACATTTGCGAAGGCGGAACAGGGATGCGGGCCGAGATCAGAAAGGTCCACCGAGCTGTCAGGTTTCTAAAGATGTAAAGCATTAATGGGCCCAATGCAAAAAAAAATAGCAGCTGGAAGAAAAGAAAGTTTGTTTTGAGTTGGGTCGGTGTTGAATAACTAAATCCGGGGCAGATGCTTGGAGGTTTGTGGAGAAGACAAAATATCAGCGGCACGGCACTCACTCGGCACAAGCCTCTCCGCCGGTACCTGGATAGAGAGGTGGGAATTGAGCCTCACCTTTTAAAGACTTCTCTCCTTGGGAGCCTTGGGCGAGGAGAGACAGAGAGACAGACAGAGAGACAGAGACAGAGAGACAGAGACAGAGACAGAGAGAGAGAGACAGAGAGACAGAGAGACAGAGAATGAGAATGAGAGAGAGACACAGAGAGAGAGAGGGAGGGAGAGAGGGAGAGAGAGAGAGGCCTGCAAAGAGCAAGGGTTCAAATACAGCAACGGCGGTGCCCTGCACTCGATAGGACTTTCGGGAAAGTGCTGATATGAAAAATTATGCGCCTGCCAGTTATAAGGCAACCGGACATTTAATCGGTGGGGAAATCTTGTTCATCAATCAAAAGCTTGCACTCAATTAAATTTTGCCATGCTGCAGGTCTTAGCGCTAGGTAGCAAATATCTTTGGACATTTTCTTTTATGAAGAAAATTAAGGAGGGGGGCAGGAATTGGATTCTAAGCTCTCTCCCATAACCCACTCCTATCTTTTTTTTTTTAGCCAGTTCTCTCCCCCCCCCCCCCGTCTTATTTTTTTAATCAGGTTTAACAGCCCGAATTTCTTCCCGGCTAGATGTTTCCAGGCCTTTCAATTATTCTCTTCTTTGACCTTGTTTAAATGAACTTTAAAATGATGCAGTCAACCTGAAAGGGTCCCATACGGGAGGCCCCAGTGGAACGTCACTAAAATTATGTATTCTCTTATTTTCACATTCAGAACTATTCCGACGAATAACATCAAGTATTAATCCACATTAATAGGCACATCACCTTCCCTTCCCCCACAAAAGAGACAAATAATAGGTTAAAACTGACCAGGGGAGCAGGGTGTGCTTGTGTCATTTTAACCTGTGAAAAAATGCATATATTTTATAAAATGTGCATTTTGCAAAGTCCCAAAAGAAAGTCCTGGTGTTACACCAGCTTAGTTCCTAAGATCTGTTTGCAACGGTGCGTGCCATGAGTGCACAGGGAACTGAGTTATCTGAATAAACCATGGTTTTGAGCTAACTTCAAAACTGAATTTGAAATGGAAACTTTTCTAAAATACATTTTTTTAAAAAAAAATCTGTTCTTTGGAGGCAAACCAATTAGGCTCTCATTCACACAAAGCAAGAGTCAGGGGTGAGGCTGCTGGGGGTTCGCAGGAGTTCAGGAGAACCTCTTGCTAAGATTCTGTGCAGTTCGGAGAACCCCCAAATCCCACTCCTGGATGGCCCTGCCCACCCCTCCCCTCCCAGGAGTCCCCACACGGCCCGTTTTGGATGCAGGTAAGTACAGGGTGTGCACGGAGGCTCGGGGAGGGCGAAAAACGGGCCTAGCGGAAGTTCAGGAAGGCCGGAAATGGGCCCGTTTCCAGACTCCAGAGGGCCTCCGGAGCATGGGGAGGCCGTTTTCGTCCACCTGGAGGCTCAAGGAAAGCCTCCGGAGCCCAGGGAGGGCAAACCCCCCCCACTTTGGTGCAGTAGGCCGACTAGGCTATGGCCACCATGGCCATGCCCACCCAGTAACCGGGCAGAGAACTCCTTGGTAAAATTTTTGAAGCCCACCCCTGGCAAGAGATGTACGTGTAACCTAGTTTTCTTTCTTACTTTTCTGCTTTTTATTTACTTATTTATTTCAAATTTGATTTACCGTGGGCAGCCAGAACAACCCCAAATCAATTGATCGTGGAACGAAACGACCCAAAGTTGTCACTCCAGGCCCAAAATAGCTAGACTGAAATTATCCGACTTCAAAGACACGATGTGAAGATCCAGGCTCGGTGGGGAAAGCTCTTAATGCTGCTGAAAGATGGAAGGAAAGAGGAAAAAGAGAAAGATGAGATGGGCCCAGGGGTACAGTGCTGACGGGAACTCAAAAGCTGGAGTAGGAGGGTAGAGATATTTT
The DNA here is from genome assembly GCA_023053685.1 of Diadophis punctatus similis. Classification (NCBI taxonomy): domain Eukaryota; kingdom Metazoa; phylum Chordata; class Lepidosauria; order Squamata; family Dipsadidae; genus Diadophis; species Diadophis punctatus. The sequence goes on along the minus strand of JALIGW010000014.1, from coordinate 2,127,271 downwards.
ATCATTTTCTCCTATTTCTAGATCTTCCCATCCTGGAGAAAAATCTGTCTCTGTGGTTGCTAAGTCAACCAGGACTTAAAAGGCACAGAACCCATCAGAACCCATCAGGCTAAATTAGAATGGCTTGGATTGAGGCCGCCCGTAGGTCCCACAAATAAATAAATAAATACGTCTAGCCAACCTTGGTTAATCTCCAAAGGTTAAGTAGGGTTGGATCTTAAGGAGACCTTAAGGGTGGGAGGTGCTCGGACGTTATTCAGCTGAAGTCTAGACTGAGAAGTCAAGGCCACAGCCAATCTCCTGAAGGAAGTCAACCACGAGCCATTGCTATACGTTCTCTTTGAAGGACCTCCTGCCCACAACCCCTTCGCTGTCTCTCTTTGGTTCTCTTTCAGCCACTGATGCCTCTTTTTTTTTTAACTTGCTGCCTTCCCACCACAATGGGCTCAACAGGAAGCCTATTACCAGAAGTTCCATACAAACTTCATTAAGTCAATTACAGGGGGAGCCCATCACCATTTTCTCCGCAATTAGTCTCAAAACACTTCACTCTCCCCTAATATAATGGAGCAGATGCAACTGTAGACAAAGACCCATGTTGCCATGAAATAGATCTCAGCTCACGTATTAAATCTTGCAGCCAAGCTGTGGGGAGGGAGGGAGGGAGGGAGGAGGAGGAGGAGCAGAAGGAACAGCCCTCAACTCTCATCGCAGCCCCCCCACCCAAAGTCCCTTCCAAGTCTGTTATTCTATTCAATTATTCTATTCTATTCTATTCTATTCTATTCTATTCTATTCTATTCTATTCTATTCTATTCTATTCTATTCTATTCTATTCTATTCTAATCTAATCTAATCTAATCTATTCTTCTATTCTATATAAATAAGTGTACCACATGCACACAATAGCACCACATTGTTTTTATTTTGAAGACTAGTTTTTAACCCTTTGTTGTTGTTGTTGTTGAATCTATGTATGTGCGTGCGTGTCTCTGGGATTTCACAGCCCTATTGCTTTGCCCCACCCCACAATAGTCCCATTTCTCATATATATATATCAGTGGTGGGTTCCTCCCGGTTCGCAAAGGTTCTATAGAACCGGTAGCAAACCGCTGGTGATGTCATGGAGCCGGTTCGGTCAGTGCCGGTCTGCGGACGCCAACATTTTTTTGCGGATTTTTTCTTCTGCGCATGCGCAGAAGCCAAGTTTCCGGCACTGCGCATGTGCCACCATCTTGTTTTCAGCTTTTTTGGGGGGCTTTTTGTGAATTTTATATATATATATATCCTATTTAAGGCTGAAATGAACCAGCGTGGCAGCCGGAGTGTTCATTGATGAATAGCTTTAATTATTGGTGGTGTATATTTAATAGGCAGAGATGTTCTTTGAACACTTGCCTAGGGTGCTGAGCAGGAAAAGGCTTAAAAATAAGCATTTCAAGATCAAAACCTATGAATCTTGTTGATCATATTTGTCTTAAGACGGCTTGCTTTGTTCCGTGATGATTTAGTGATTTGTTTTAAAGAGGAAACAGATCGCCTTGTGCTTCCCCCTCTCCCCCTCCCGAGTTGACGGACGTGCATTCTAAATAATTCATCGGTAAATAAAATAATAAAATCCTTGTTCTCCGTTCATCATTCCAAGCCGGAGGGAGGGGGGAAAATATATCACCTTTTTTCTCCACCTTGTCTACCTCGGTTGACGGCGGTGGGAGTAACCGTGAACAAAATATGCGAGGTTTGGGACAGGTTTGTACCTTGGTACACCCCTGTGAAGATGACCTATTATATATTTTTCTTGCTCAAAGTCAAGACTTCTGGTAATGCCGTTGGCCACCAAAGCTTCAGGTTTCAGGCTAAGCATGATGAACGGCCTAGGACGGAGCGAGTGACCTTGTAAATGTTAGGTCAAGTAGAGTTGGCTCTAATTTCACAGTCAAAACAGCAAGGAGACTTGGACATGGGACAAAACAGGAATGAGAATTCCTAAATAATAAAACAGAGGCAGGGGTGAAATCCAGCAGGTTCTGAACCAGAAGCGGAAATTTTGAGTAGTTCGGAGAACCAGCAAATACCAGCTCTGGCTGGCCCCAGAGTGGGGAGGGAATGGAGATGGACTTCAGTTTCCAGAAGATAGGTGGACTTCAACTCCCAGTTCTGCTTCCTGGGGAGTTTTGCATGAGTTGTAGCATCATCATATATAATTCACCCAAATGACACCATGATAAATATGATGTCCCTCTTTCCTCCACTAAGACAGACACACCAGTATGCTTACACACACACACACACACACACACACACACACACACACACACACACACACACACACACACACACACACAAACAGAACCAAGGTCAAATAGTCAAGTTGCTACAAGGTCTTTAACTAATCTGGTTAAGGGATCACAGTGTAAGAACGATTGGATCCTAGTGAACTTCTGACCTGTTTGTCAACTTTAGATGATACTGATCAGTACGAGGATTGAATAAGTAAATACTTATTTCCAGCCCTTGAGGATGGGTAGGACTTACAAAGAGAATATAGGCCTTAGGCTGAAGGTTCAATGAAGAAGCCTTGTGAGTCTCTCCTTCTTGAGTAAGTTCTGTTCTCCTAGTTTTACCCTGACTTCAACAACTATAGCTGAGCTCTTACTTACATAGTTCTGGTTTAATGGACCTGTAACATGGAGCAATTTTGTTCTTAAAATTCTCTGGCTCAGCTCTCTCAAAGGAGAGCTCTGTTGCATCAGAATCAGCCTCAAAACCAAAAACCTCTTGATGACATTAGAACCTACATCTTGCACATGAAAAACCACAACTACAAATCCCATGGCTCCCTGAAGTAATAATGATGGTCCTTTAGAGAAGAAACAGCAAATGTTAAGAACCTTTGGTCCTCTCCTCCTGCAAGCTACCGGTATGTCCACAAGCTATGTCCACAACCTACAGTCCAAAAAGTCAAGATGGTGGACTTTTCAAACCACATCTTGCAGATACCCCTGGACATTTTGCTCCTATCTCAAGGAGGAGGAGGAGGAGGAGGAGGAGGAGGAGGAGGAGGAGGAGGAGGAGGAGGAGGAGGAGAAAGAAAGAAAGAAAGAAAGAAAGAAAGAAAGAAAGAAAGAAAGAAAGAAAGAAAGAAAGAAGGAAGGAAGGAAGGAAGGAAGGAAGGAAGGAAGGAAAGAAAGAGAAAGAAAGAAAGAAAGAAAGAAAGAAAGAAAGAAAGAAAGAAAGAAAGAAAGAAAGAAAGAAAGAAAGAAAGAAAGAAAGAAAGAAAGAAAGAAAGAAAGAAAGAAAGAAAGAAAGAAAGAAAGAAAATCAGCCAGGGAAATATCCTAGAAAAACCCCATGAATCCAAACAATTGCCTGGAGGACAATTCCAACAACACAAATCATGGATGGATCCCAACATCACAAACCCAACCATCTATTTAGCACGGACATTACAAGAGGCAGGACACACACCGTTATCACCCTCCCTGTCAATTTGGGTCCCATTTCCAGCCTTGTGTTCTCAGACTAAAGAGGCCTTGTGCTCCCCCTCCCTCCCCCCCTCCCTCCCCCTCAACCGAGCGTAGCAAATTCACCAATGTTAATACAGCTGCAATAAATACGTCTGGTTGGGTTGGAATGGGAACATTGGCACAAAGTGTTACTGTTTGCGTTTGATGGATTTCCCCTGGCTGGGAAGACCCCTGAAAACAGACGGTTGGCAGACTTCATCCTCCTCCGAAAGAGAGAAAATGATCCAGAAGCTTGGCCGTAAAACAGAAAAAAAGAAAAGAAAAGAAAAGAAAAGAAAAGAAAAAAGAAAGGAAGAAAAGAGCACTCCCGGTGCACATCGGGGTCAACGCTGCTTTGACACAAGATTGATGACATGTTTCTCCTTCTTTTCAGTTAAGTGTTCGTGACCAATGAGGGTCTGGATACTTGAACTTGGGCGGAGTGTGTAATTGGCATTGTTGAATGGAATGCCCATTAACAATATTTAGGGATCAGGGCCAAGGCCAGTGGTTCTCAGTTGTCAACATCCCAGTCATACAACTCCCAAACTGAAAGGAATTCTGATCCAAATCCCTGTTTGAGTCAAGAAAGGAAACCCTGCTAATCAAAATATCAGAGAACAATGTAGCTTAAAAAGATCATGGCAATGATCTCATTGGCAAAATCGCCTTGCCAAATTCAAGGTCAACTCCCCCAAAATGTAAACATGGAACAATGTAAGCGTACTAAGAAACCTCTTAGGACAATGGCTTAAATTTCTTAGGGTCTACAGAGATTCTCAATCATGGTTGTCCCAAAAGTGCTTCTCCAGAAGGCAACTGGACACTCTTGGGTTTGGAAAACATTTTGCTTCTCATCCAAGAAGCTTCTTCAGTTCTTTAGCTGAATTAAAACTAATGTTGTTGGCTTTAATAGACACATACACCAGTTAAAGATCATAAGATCTTCTGTTGCTTTCAAAACATTCACGCAACCCTCAGGATAAGAACCTCATTCATAAAAAAAAATCCTGACGGCACGTAAAATCGAGGTGTTTGGATCAGGGTGGGTTCCTCCCGGTTCAGACCAGATTGCCCAAACTGGTAGCGACCCGCTAATAACGTCACTGTCGGTGCTGTTCCGTGCGCGCTGCCATCTTTTTGTGTGCGTGCACATTTTTCTCCTTCCGCGGTTTGAAAAAGGGCCCTCCCACCCACCAGCGGGTGAATTCTGAGCTTTGTTTCTTTGCCCGAAGCACAAGTGTTTCGGGCTAATTTCTGCTTCTGAGCATGCGCGGAAGCCAAATCGCATGCTCACGTGCTCACGTGAAACGTCACGATGCGAACCGGTGGCGAAGTTAAGTGGAACCCACTCCTGGTTTGGATTTATAAATCCTCAAAACTCATCACTGGTTCACAATCTACAAGAATCTAGCTACTACCCCTGCAAACGCTGAAATCTCGTCAGGTCCCGCCAGCATCTTCCAAATGTCCTACACAAACACCATCCGGTCATAAGACCTGGTGGATCTCATAGGATTTCAAAAGCTTTTTCAAATTAAATGTTGGGGTTCCATAGCCCCCACCGATGATGGAGGGGGTGCCTCAATCCCGGGATCTGAAGGGCTTTGAAGAGCTTGACAAGTGAAGAGACCATGCTGGAAAATAAACTGGAGGTTTGATGGGAAGGGATGTTTGCAAATCCAAGATCAGAAGGAGGGAAGTGCAAAATGATATTCCTCCAGATTTTCATGCATGACTCAAATAACGAGCATAAAAGCTCAGCGTGTTACATTTGATCACAAACATGGTTCTCTTAATTTTAGCCGGTTTCCTTTACACAGATCTTACACGAAAGATAAGCCTTCGCTAGCACGAGTGTCAAAAATCCCACGCTTGTAACAATATGAGTATAGAAGGTGAGATACAGGAGACGGGATGCCATGTGTCTTGTTTCGGAATACGTTTACGTATTTACGGAACCATCAAAGGGGCAGCAGTTGTGTCTCGCACGCTAGCAAATTATAACAGATGACAAGAACCCGACCCGATAATCAGCTGGGTGTGTCTGTTTTTACAACTGCTTCAACCTCCCAAGACAACTGGAATCCCCATTGCGGTCTGTGCCAGGATAGTCCTTTCTTCCTTCCTGCCCTGATCCCCTTGGATAGGACAGGAGGTTCAAAGGGCATCTTCTCAGCCATCCATCTTCAAGGACCTTCAGGATGACATGGACCTCACAGAGGTTTTCTTCATTGTTCTGAAGCTGGAAGAGTCTCTCTGTTATCTTTGGCCAGGAAGCCTTGGGCCTTCTCAAGTAATGCGTTGATCTCTCAAGCTGTCCCACTACAATGCCCATCATTCATGACCATCACGGTGAGTTTTAATTCATAGCACATTTTGAAAAAGAAGCCAAAATACAGAGAAATGCCAATCTTCCATGGTCTATGGAGGTTCTCAGTCATCCAGGTCATGGTTGTCCCAAAGGTGCTTTTTTCAAGAGACAACTGGACTTTCTTGTTTCTTCTTTGAAGACATTTCGCTTCTCATCCAAGAAGCTTCATCAGCTCTGATCTTCCATGACCTTCTCTTCACCCCACATGGCCTTGGTCTACTCAAGTAATGTGTTTTGTTTTTAATAAAGTTTTATTAATTTTCTACTATTACATTAAATTAATGCTTAATAAACATCATGTTGTCTCTGTTGTTTTGTTTGCTTAACAATACAAATTATATTCCTAATCTTTACCCCTTTTTTCCAGCCATTGATAAAATAAATTCCATTCTTTGGTAGTATTCTGTATCTTCTTTCTGTTTAATATTCAATGTAAGTGTGTCCATTTCTGCACAGTCCAATATCTTCTTAATTATCTCTTCATCTAGTGGTACTCAAGTAATGTCAAGCTATCCCACTACAATGCCCATCATCCATGCCCATCATGAGCCGAGGTGGCACAGCGGTTAGAGGCAGGTACTGCAGGCCACATTAGCTGACACTGATCTGCTGGTCAGCGGTTCAAATCTCACCGGCTCAAGGTTGACTCAGCCTTCCATCCTTCCGAGGTAGGTAAAATGAGGACTCAGATTGTTGGGGGCAATGTAACTATACATTGCTTACTGGTGTAAACTGCTTAGAGAGTGCTTGCACTATGAAGGCGGTATATAAGTCTCACTAATAAATAAATAAATGGTGACTTTAATTCACAGCACGTTTTGAAAAAGAAGGTGGACCCATCCAGCTTAGCCTAAATACACAGAAATGCCAGTATTTCATGGCCTTCTCTCCACCCCACCTCATGGCTGAATTACTTAATTAATATTTCATATTTCTTAACTGCCCATCTCTCTCAGATTTCAGAGTTTTGAATGTACGCAAGACGTGAAACAGTGAACGTAACGTCAAGCGCAGGAAATTGGGAGATCCAGACAGTTCAAATGAGTATAAAGTATAAAGATTTATTGCAAGCTTCAGCTTTCTTATAAGAATCTGAACTACTAACAGTCCAAGCTAATTGGCGGTAGGTAGGAGTCAACGGAATTCAAGGTGGACTGGACTTAAATCTCTGGTGGGCACGATGGGACTCCAAACTTATAGCACACTTGACCCCCTCCCTCCCTCTGGCTCAGCCTGGTCATCTCCTACACATACCACCCTGGATAAAATTACAACTCGTGTTTAAAAGGGGTGGGGCTTGGATCCCATTGGTTGTAGTTGCCATATTGATTTTTTTTAAACCTCTTTCAGCAGATATCTCTCCAAGGAGGGGGTTTAACTACCCAAGTCCATTGTTTTATCATTATCCTGGTTCTTTTTAAGGAACAGAAAGAGAAATCAGCCCATTTATCAACGTGGACAACAAAATGAGCAAAAACCTTCATTCATTTTTCTAGCATGTCTGATATTATGTCTCGGGAAACATAAAACTATGTTGGTAAGATTACCTTCGCATGCAAAATTATTACCAATTTTTCTTGAGCTCTCCCCATGTTAATCTATTAACTATTACTCTAATATCTGCACAATATTATAATGTGCCTGTTTAGCAGCTTTACGGTATTAATAAGAAAATCCAACTAAGCTATTTGAAAAAAAGGAATATAGAGCTTTAAAAGAGCTTTAAGATATGGGGGGGTTTTAGGGCCCTAGACGTGAAATTTACTTAAAATGGCAGCGAGAATTAATATTTGAGGATATAACCAAAGCTTTAGCTGGTTTTTCTAAAGCAACAGGGGGTAAGGATATTATCCCCCACCGTTCCTGAAGGGAAAAGATCTTTACAAAAAGATTCGTCTCTCGGGAGAAAAGCTATACGGTCCCAAACTTATATAATATTTTCTCGTCTTTGTCACTAAACGGCACATACACCGTTTGGGCCAAGAGAAGGGTCCAAACCAGGGGTGGGCTGCTGGGGGTTCGCAGGGGTTTGGGAGAACCTCTAGCTAAGATTCTGTGCAGTTTGGAGAACCCCCAAATCCCACTCCTGGCTGGCCCTGCCCACCGCACCCCACCCCTCCCCTCCCAGGCGTCCCCACGCGGCCCATTTCGGATGCAGGTAAGTGCAGGGCGAAAAACGGGCCTACTGGAAGTTCGGGAAGGCCAGAAACGGTGCATTTCCGGCCTCCAGAGGGCCTCCAGAGCCTAGGGAGGGCGTTTTCGCCCTCCCAGAGGCTCAAAAAAAATCCTACGGAGCACGGGGAGGGCAAAAACGTCCCCCCCATCATGGTGCAGGAGGCCGACTAGGCCACACCCACCATGGCCACGCCCACCCAGCAACCAGGCAGAGAACTCCTTGCTAAAAAATTTGAAGCCTACCCCTGGTCCAAACAGAAGTTTTCATCAGAGGAGATGAGCTATGGAGCTTGCACAGAAGTCCTTTTTTAAAGCCAAAAAATAATTTCAGAAGCCTAGAACAAAAATCCAAGGATTCCTCAGGTTAGCTGGCGGAGCATAATTTCCCTGTTAATTTTTCCAGAGGCGTTAGGAAACCCGAAAGGTCCATCATAAAGCACAGGAAACCTAGTTAATGGGCTTTGGCTGGGTTAGAGAGGTTGACAGCTGAAAGAGAAGAGAATCACAGAGTTGGAAGGGACCTTGGAGGTCTTCTAGTCCAACCCCCTGCTCAAGCAGCAGGAAACAAGGATAATCCTGTCTGCTCCTCCAGAATCTGTCCCCCCCCCCATTTCATTCTTATATTTTAATTGTCCTGGATGCTCCTAGAATTAAGGTCAGGAAGAAAACAGACAGGATGCAAATTAACCTCCTTGTTTAGCAATGGAAATTCTGGCCCAGAATTCTGGTCGTAAATTGAGGACTACCAAGAGATGACAAGGTGGCGCAGTGGTTAGAATGCAGCATTGCAGGCTGACTCTGCCCACAGCCAGGAGTTTGATCCTGACTGGCTGAAGGTTGACTCAGCCTTGCATCCTTCCGAGGTCAGTAAAATGACATACATGGACTTGCACAGACGTGTGCATGCGTGGTCATGCGCGTGCATGCGCAGCAGAGACCCGAAGACCAGCTGCCCATCGGGAGGCGGGGCATCCCAACACCAGCATCGTGGCAAGAGGGAAGATCTTTTTATTTCGTGAGCTTCTGTTCGTCGTTTGCAGGGAAACAGAAGCTCACGTAAGAAACGCCGCGGAGATCTGACCCGGGGCGACGGTGCGCGTGCCAGCAGAGAGGGCTCTGCGTGCCACCTCTGACACGCGTACCATAGGTTCACCATCACGGGCCTAGCCCATCATACCCCAAAATAGAAGTTTTTGTGAACTGCAACCCAGTTCATCAGATTCACAGCTATGAGATCTCACCCAAGCTTATGCCTTTTCATAAGATTGGTGAGTTTTAAAAGGTGCCGCAGACTTAGCTTGATTTATGGCCGGTCTTAAAGACTAACTAACTTCTCCTGTAATCCTTTCCTTTTGGCCAGCGGCCAGCACCTCTGGCCAGAGCAAACTAATCTTTACAAGGAGCTCACATGTCAATGTCCCAAAATAAAACCCGGGTGATGCACGCAGCCAGCTGCTGGCCAGGAATTCATTCTTAAGCAGAGTGTTGCCTCACGCGCCGTTTGAAGGATGGAGAAAGGGAAATCAGGGCCGAAAATACCCTTTAGAAAATGTGCAATCTATTCCCATCCAGGCAGATTCAGGCCGGAGGAAAGACATAAAGAAAAGTGAAACTTGGAATATTTTTTATTTTTTAAAAAAATACAGCACAAAGCATTAATAAAATGGATGTCTCTGTGTTCGGCTTGCAGCTATTAACAATGCTAGCAGTGTTCCAATATTTGAGGCGCTGCCACAGAGAGGAGGGGGTCAAGCTATTCTCCAAAGCACCTGAAGGCCGGACAAGGAATAATGGATGGAAACTGAACAAGGAGAGATTCAACCTGGAAATAAGGAGGAACTTTCTGACCGTGAGAACAATCAACCCATGGGACAGAAGTTGCCTTCAGAAGTTGTGGGAGCTTCATCACTGGAAGCTTTCAAGAAGAGATGGGACTGCCATCTGTCAGAAAGGATGTAGGGTCTCCTGCTTGGATGGGGGGTTGGACTAGATGACCTACAAGTTCCCTTCCAACTCTGTTAATCTGTTAATCTGTTAAACAAGACCACAAGGCCATATGGTATCACCTTAGCTCAACCCATCAATCCTTAAGACAATTAGAAGCTCGGATATCCATGTCGTTTTTAAATACCGCTGACATGGAATGTTGTTGTTTTTGTTGTTGTTGTTGTTGTTGTTGTTGTTGTTGTTGAATCCATTGAAGTGGGGGTTCTCTTGAAAGGAATGTACTCCTTCCAGCTTAAGGGTGCATAACAGGTGCTTGAAAGCTACTAGGGAGGGGGGGCACTTCAAGGGAAAAGTGACTTGGCCTCGCTGAAGACCTTCACCCTGATTTGGGAGGGACATCGGGGCTTCCTTTACAGTTAAAGGGCGGGGGGGGGGTCTTTAATTGCAAAACCTTCCCCAGCCTTTCCCACGATAGGATTAGGCTACACTTCCCATCTCTGCAGCCAGCTGAAGACACCTCCCCTCCCTTCCTGTCCAAAAACATCTGGAGGTGTTGCTTTCCATCTGGTTTGGGGGGGGGAGAGTCCACCCCGCACCTCAAGAGGCTGCAGGGTCCCCACCTTCCCAGCGACCCTTTAAGCTTGGACCCCTCTAGAAGGCACCAAGTCGGGTGGGAAGAAGGAGGAAAGCTACAGAGAAGAGAAACGAAAGAGGAGCGGATTTTTCAGAGAGAGAGAGAGAGAGAGAGAGAGAGAGAGAGAGAGAGAGAGAGAGAGAGAGAGAGAGAGAGAGAGAGAGAGAGAGAGAGAGAGAGAGAGAGAGAGAGAGAGAGAGAGAATTTAAAAAGAGACACTTTGGTGAGTCAGCGAGTTCTAGTCGCGCCTTGGGCACAAGCCAGTTGGGCGATCTTGGGCCAGCCACACAATCTCTCTCTCTCTCTCTCTCTCTCTCTCTCTCTCTCTCTCTCTCTCTCTCTCTCTCTCTCCCTCCCTCCCTCCCTCCCTCCCTCCCTCTCTCTCTCCCTCCCTCCCTCTCTCTCTCTCTCCCTCTCCCTCTCCCCCCCCCAGGAAGGAAACAATGGCAAAGCACTTTTTGTGGGGGGAAGAACCTCGTCAAGAAAACTCCAGCCAGGCACCAAAAGTCAACCGTGACTGGGAGGCACTAAAAATTAAAAAAATGGAGGGAAACAGGCAGGTACAAAAACCAGTTTATTCGACAACACCCGTGAAACGAAAGAAAACACCACCCCCACCACCCCCACCACCCCCTTGTTAAACTGGCTTTCGAAAGACATCTGAGTATTTAACTATTGCTTCCTCCCAAACTCTCTTCGCTTTCTTCTTCTTCTCAGAATTCTTTCCAAGTTGGTGGTTTTTCATAGCTCCGCTAATACCTCGCGACTCTTACTCCGGAGAACTCCGGAGGCTGGACAGCGCCATTCCGTGGGAGGATCGCAACCTTGAACCCCGGAATCCTCGCCCAATTCTGGACGGGTTTTTTCCACCCAGGAAAGCAGCCCCTGGTCCGGGAAAAGGCGGACGACGAGGCCGGGCTGGTTGTCTGGGAATGAGGGGGGCTGTAGTCTCCCCGGTACCAAAGGGAGAGTTCAAAGCAAGTTAGTCCCAGCCTCTGAGCATATTCAGGGAACAAAGTGGAATCTCCCTTCTTCTCTCCCCTAAAAAAGAAACTCTCTCTCTCATACACACACACACACCGCCTTTTCCATCCCCAAAAGTCGTGTGGCGGGTTTACTCGTCTGAATGGATTGGGTTTCCGCGCGCTTCCCCCCCCCCCCAAGGGAGGTTTAAGAAATCCGAATAACGCGAAGTTATCATATTCTAGTCGCCGGAAACGGTGGGGGTCTTTCGTTCATGGGGTCCTGCGCGGGTTGCGACCCCAAAGATGCTTCCGAGGCCCTGGAAAGAATTGCCCAGGACAGAGACGTCCGGAGCCTTAGGATACGCGTCTGAAGGCCTGCTAGAAAAAAAAGGGGGTGGTGGGAAGGACGTGTAAAGTCCGTTGCAGCGAGCTGACCCCGAAACGCGGGATTCCCAGGAATGGAGGGTTGCCGAATCCGCACGCGGGGCTTATAAACAGTGATTTATAGCTTAGTGGGCTGGAGATCCTGGCCAGTTGTGGTTTATTCAACCCGAGGCTTGAAGCGAGTTGTGGTTCGGCTCGGTGAGAATCCAACGAGGAAAAGGAGATTGTGGAAACAGTTACAGACCTACTTAGCTTGCAACGGAGGCGTGATTTTTTATCTCTTTTCTGGATCACAACCCTTGGCGATTTTATATATGTCTTTTGAGAAAGGGGTGAGGGGGTGCCGGGACCAGACCCCCTCCCTTGTAGCGTTGCTTTGAGGTCTACCTTCGCAGAAAATAAAACCAAAACCAAAACAAAATAGACCCAAGACTGGCAAATAAGTGACCTGTCAAATCCACAGGCGATCCGGAATAAAAGCACCCGGGTATTAAAAGAAATATTTATTTCACATTCCGTTCGGTGAAATTTGCCCCAAGTTCGGAGTTCAAGGTTTTGTTTTTTTAATAGTTATTTTCTCTTCTCTAAACGGGGATAACTCCCGAAAGCAAAGGATACGGATGAAAACAGCGCAAGAATGGCCTAAGAAGAAAACAAACTATAATAGGCGCAGATCTGCAAAGCGAGACGCTAGAACAAACCGCAAGTGGTCGGGTTGGTAATTACCAACGCAGCTGAAATTCACACGTGGCCAAAAAAACAAAAACACCAGCAACCACCAAAAGAACACATTTAGGCTAAAGCGTTTGGGGTTAATTTTCCTGCCACCTTAGACCTCTCAGACCTGGCCCTCACCAAGACCCTTGATAGCCCATCATCCCCAGCCGGCGCATCCATGGGACAGGTAGTCCAAAGGGTCGATCAGAGGCAGGGAGGAGGACCCGAGTGCAAAGGAACCCGGTTTAAATTCGAAGCGCTTTCTTCTGTTTCAATGTTCAAAGCACGTCTGAACACGCCGTGGCCGTTTATAGGGGTTAGGGGCGAATCCCCCCCCCGATTTTCTACTCATCCTTTTCGTCTTGTTAGCTCTCTCTCCCTCCCTCCCTCCCCGGTGTCTCTTTCCCAGTCTCCTCCGGGTCGTAAAAATTTAAGAGACCCCAGGATCCGATTCCAGACACGCGTTCAGCCTCGTGGGGCTGCCTGGAAGTTCGCCTCCAAAATCAAAGTGAATTCGTAAAAACCGGCGGCCGTTTCCCCCTCCCCTTCTCTTCAAAAGCTCCCCCCTCCCCCCTTCCCCAAATAGTTATTAGCTGTCTCCCCGCAAGTGAGTCCGAAGGGGGCTTGGCTGGAACTAAACTACCCCGGCGCCGTTCAGACGGGGCTCCAGCTGCATGGCCGAAGGATTTCTGCCTCCTTTCAGCCCCCCCCCTTCTCTCCGGGGCCTGGAAATTGAGGGGGGGCGGGTTACTCAAATGCAACAAAGCCCTTCGTTCCTAAACAGGGGGTCCCAATGAATCCCGCCGTTCGCAGCCCGGAGTGAATTCGGAACTCGTAAAGATTCATCAATAAAATAATCAGCCGAATTAATCAAATGATGGTGGTGGTGAAGCCCCTAGACCAGGCGAAGCCGAACGGATGGACTTTCGTGCCCTGGGAACAAAAGTGAAGCAGAGCCGAAGAAGCTTCTTGGATGAGAAGCGAAACGTCTTCAAAGAAAAACCAGAAAGTCCAGTCGCCTCTTGGGGGTGGGAAGCACGTTTGGGACAACCATGACCTGGAGGACTGAAAATCTCCAGAGACAAAAAGTGAAGTTGATTTCCAAAAATTAAAAGGATTTGGAAGTCGAAACCATTTTTTAAAATACTTTATTTGATTTTTATTTTTGGAGACAATTTAAGGGCTCGGTGAAACCTCCAGCTTCAGAGGCAGTCTACTTGAGCGTCATCGGAGGCTTCAAAGGGAGATTGGGGAGACCCTCGTCTCTCGGCAACGGCCTGTGAGTTTGCCCAGAACTCCTCCGGGGAAGGGGGGGCGCTGCGCGGAACGGAATCAGAAGCCCAGCGCTCGCCTCCGCGTAACTTGCGCGCTCCGTCGGGTCTCCGCCTTGGGAAGCGCCGGCCCAAAATCGACCCCTTCCTCCGCAAGGAGGAGAAAGCCAGAAGCCCCGGC
>JALIGW010000014.1:5000-22500 GCA_023053685.1 Diadophis punctatus similis | reverse complement strand
CTTCCAGCTTTACCTGCAGCATCATCTCTGATTTAGGGAAATCAGAGATGATGCTGCAGGTAAAGCTGGAAGCACCCGCACACCTCGATTCTGGCACCACCACCACCAGTGTAACGCGCCAGTAGGCCTGACTAATCAGCCCCTTCTGGCTTTCTCAGACATCCATCAAGGCAGCCGATCGCCTCTGTAGTTTTTCTTACCTCCTCCCCACCCAGAATTGAAGCCTAAAAGATGCAAATGGAAGAAATTCCGTCATTGACACTTTTAGTTTTCCTGAAATTGTAATGTTAATGTTCACTGCTAGTATCCAGATCGCGCGATTGTAATGCGATGTATGGGCCAATGCTGACATAGACACCTCCCAATCATGCTCGGGTTGAACGAGAAGACGGTCACCTTATAGGACAGTGACGGCGAACCTTTTTTGGTTCGCGTGCCAAAAAGGGGGGGATGCGTGGGATTCCCCCCTTTGTGTGTGCGTGCGTGCCCACACCCATAATTCCATGCGCCCGCGCATGCGTGTATGACCCTCCCCCACTCCCAGCATGCAATGGCACGCCCATTTTTTGCTCTCTCCATGCTTCTAGGAGCCTGGGGAGGGCAAAAACGGCCTTCCCCACCCCCTCTGGAGACTGGAAACAGCCTGTTTCCTGACTCCCAGTGGGCCCAGAAGGCCCGAAAATCAGCCGGCCAGTGCGCACATGCGCGCCGGACCTGAGCTTGCGTGCCCACTGATATGGCTCCGCGTGCCACTTGTGGCACCCGTGCCATAGGTTTGCCATCACGGTTATAGGAGAACTGGTAAAACATGGCTTTTTAAGAACATCCAGGCAGCGGTCCAGTGGCGGTTGAACCCTCAGGCCAGGCTATGTTTTGGGAATGATTTTTGTGGATGACTTTAACGTACATTTGTCATTTTATCGTGTGGTGTTTTAAGTCTTGTAAGAAGGGCAGCGTCAGTTGTTTAGTCTCACAAAGCATCATATAAATCCCAGTAAATTAGAGTTAACCAAGGATCCTTTTATATTTTAAAGGCCTGTCTGATCCCAGTTGACCAAGTACTCTTCATTTGCCTTGGGTCAGTCATGACCTGGGAACCAGCTGGAAGGTCTCTGCAATTAGACGCTCTCTACAGCCGCCGGGAGAGAACGGGACATTGTTACAGGGAAAGGCTTTCCAGATCCAAGGGTCCTGTTTATTTTGTGTACGCCAAGACCCTAAAACCATGAGTGAAAGCGTCAGGTCAGAGGAATAGTGGCTTTGTGGAAGCCAGGATAATCCAGTAGGAAGGAAGCCAGGGGAACGTACTGGGACCTTGCAAATCTGTCTTTACGCAGGAAAGCAGAGAAGTCATCCTCGTCTCGAAGCTCACGGAGGTCACTCCAAAGCCCTTTTCCGTCATCCACGGTGGGCGTAGCAGTAGAGGATTGAGAACGGACAGTTCCTTTCCATCTTCAAAACGGGCAGGCAGAGGGAAGAGTCAGATAAGCACGCCTGTAGGTCTGATGTCTTTGTTGAGTAAAACTCTAGAAGAGAGACTTAAATATGTCTGTGCATGTTTATGAAGCGATGCATTGTTCACCAGAAGCCAGGATTGAGAACAACTTGAATCCGATTAACCGGATTCGCTTTTTTGACAGAGCGCCCAATTACTCTATTAATACCTATTTAATATTAATAAGCCATCATAGGCCTTAACTCAGTTAAAGGCTTTTGGCGCGGGATTTCTTTTTCCATTCCTGTGTTGCAGCAAACGGGCCTCCTGTTTCCCTATTAATATAAATAAGCTGTTAATAAAGAATAATAATCTAAAAATGGCGTTAAAGTGTATTTCTTTTAGTGTCTGCGATATCCGCTTTGACCACAGGATGGCAAAATTTTCTGTCCCATAGCATTAATATTGCCACCGTAGACCTTTTTGATGGCCTCAGTGCTAAGGGACAGAAACTCTGCCATCCTGTGGTCAAAGCAGGTATCGCAGACACCAAAAGAAACTTTTTAAATGGCATTTCAAGTTTGTTGTTTATTAATAACACCTTATTAACATTAATAGGGCAACAGGAGGTCTATTTGCTGCAACACAGGAACAGAAAAAAATCCTGCTTCAAAAGTCTTAAAAAAACCCTTTTCAATGACATTTTAAGAGGATTATTCTGCATCTGTTGAAGCTATCGTAGGCGTTTTTAACTCGGTTTAAGGCTTTTGAAAAAGCATTCGCGCGTGCCTGTTCTGCAGCCTCTGGGGAACGGAAAACCTTGTCATCCTGTGGTCCAAAAAGGAATAGCAGCCACAAAAAAAACCCCACCCTTTTTAATGGGATTTTGAGTTTATTATTCTGTATCTTTGTTATTA
The DNA here is from genome assembly GCA_023053685.1 of Diadophis punctatus similis. Classification (NCBI taxonomy): domain Eukaryota; kingdom Metazoa; phylum Chordata; class Lepidosauria; order Squamata; family Dipsadidae; genus Diadophis; species Diadophis punctatus. The sequence goes on along the minus strand of JALIGW010000014.1, from coordinate 20,148 downwards.
AACACTTATTGACATTAATAGTGCAACAGGAGGCCCAGGGGCTGTAACGCAGGCACAGAAGAAGGAATCCAGTTTCAAAAGAGTTAAACCGAGTGAAAAAGGCGTACGATAGCTTCAATACTACTCTCCTCTGCACTTTCTCTAGAGCTTCAATGTCTTTTTTATAGTGTGGTGACCAGAACTGGGTGCAGTACTCTAGTTGTGGTCTAACTAAGGCTTTATAGTACCTCCCTAGTTCTAGATTGTATCCCTCTGTTAATGCAACTCAGGATTGCATTGGCTTTTTTGGTTGCCGCTGCACATTGCCAGCTTATATGTAGTTAGTTGTCCACCAAGACTCCTAGATCCCTCTCGCAGTCGCTGCTATTGAGTGTGGTTTCACCCAGTTTATATGCGTATCTTTGGTTTTTCTTAGCTAGGTGTAGGATTTTACTCAATGCTATTGCTAAGGGACAGAAAACTGTGCCATGCAGACACAAAAAGAAGAAAAAACCCTTTAGACGGATTTTAAGTTTATTATTCTGTGTCTTCACTATTAAACGCCTTATTATTAACATTCATAGGGCAACAGGAGGCCCAGGGGCTGCAACACAGGCACAGAAGGAATCCTCCTTCAAAAGAGTTAAACCGATTCAAAAAGGCCTATGATGGCTTCAGTGCTATTGCTAAGGGACAGAAAATTGTGCCATCGTGTGGTCCAAGCAGGTGCAGCAGCCAAAAAAATCCCCGAAGTGCAGAGCGGCAGGAAAAGCACCGCCCCTACGCTCCTCTTAAGGGGACGATCCGCTTCCGTTGCCCTTCTCCGCATGGCTGTCGATTTATGTGCCAGTGCTTCTTTGAGCGACCTTCCCAGTATGGCCGACTTCCGTTGTGCCCTTCTCCTGGCATCCCACCACAACTTCCTTTCACAGCGACCTTCCAAGCACGGCCGACTTCTTGTCCGTTTTCAGTTGCTGTCCCCCAGTTCTTTTGAAAACCGACCTTCCCATCATGGCTGACTTCCTGTACTTTCTTCTAAGTCTTCCCCCCCAACTTCCTTTCGCAGCGACCTGGTCACGGTGGGATTGTAAATTTATTATTCTGTATCATTATCATTAAACGTCTCATTATTAACATTAATACGGCAACAGGAAGCCCAAGGACACCAACACAGGGAGAGAAGAAGGAATCCCACTTCAAAAGACTTAAACCGAGTTAAAAAGGCGTACGATAGCGTCAAAGCTAAGGGATAGTCCCCTCCTGTGGTCCAAGCAGGTATAGCAGCCACAAAAAGAAAAAAAGGCCTTTTTAATGGCATTTACAGATTATTATCGTGTATCTTTATTATTAAACGCCTTAGTATTAATATTAATAGCCAAGCGGGAGTCCCAGGAGCCGCACAACAGGCACAGAAGAAAGAATCCCGGTTCAAAAACCTTAAACCGAATTTAAAAAGTTCTATGATGGCTTCAACGCTAAAGTTAAGGGCCAGAAAACAGTGCCATCATGTGGCCCACGCAGGTGTAGCAGCCACCAAGAGAAATAAACTTTTTTCATGTTATTTTAAGATTATTATTTATTCACAAAAAATGTAATACACAGCAAACGAGATTTATATGCTGGATTTCGTATCACTATATCACAAGTCGAACACTTCCAAAGCGTCTAGGACTGTGTGATGTATTTTCGTATGATGAGCGCAGATCCAAGTACGGTGGCCTTTTGCAACTGACAGATTGTGATTTTGTCAATGTTTATTGTTTTCAAATGCCGGTTAAGGTCTTTTGGCACAGCATGCCAGAGTCCTGGAGGCAGATCCAAGTACGGTGGCCTTTGCAACTGACAGATTGTGATTTTTGTCAACATTGGTCTTGGCACAGCACCCAGTGTGCCGATTACCACTGGGACCACCTGTACTGGTTTATGCCAGAGTCGTTGTAATTCAATTTTAAGGTCCTGATATCAGTTAAGTTTTTCTTGTTGTTTTTCATCAATTCGACTGTCACCTGGTATGGCGACATCAATGATCCACACTTTTTTATTTTCCACAATCGTGAGGTCTGGCGTATTATGTTCCAAAACCTTGTCAGTCTGAATTCGAAAGTCCCAAAGTATTTTGCCATGTTTGTTTTCAACTACTTTCTCAGGTTTATGATCCCACCAGTTCTTTACCACTGGTAGGTGGTAGTTGTGGCACAGATTCTAATGAAGCATCTGGGCCACGTAGTTGTGCCTCTGTTTGTAGTCCGTCTGTGCGATTTTCTTGCAGCCGCTGAGGATATGATCAATTGTTTCATCAGCTTCCTTGCAAAGTCTTCTTTTTTTGTCATCAGCTGATTTTTCAATCTTGGCTTTGATTGCATTTGTTCTAATTGCTTGCTCCTGGGCTGCAAGAATCAAGCCTTCTGTCTCCTTCTTCAGTGTTCCATTAGTGCAAAGTGACCAGATTTTTTTATTTTTAAGCGGGACGGGGGGGGCGCCTGGGCGCCGCCATTTGTTTTGCCCTTTGCGCATGCGCAGAACGCTGCGATTGCGCAGAGGGCAAAACAGCAAATGTCGGCGTCCAGGTGAGGTGGGGGGGAGAGGGGGGGGAGGCGGGAGGGCGCTTGGATGCCTGGAGCTCGCGAAAGGTAAGCTGCCGGCTGCCTCCTTTCCCCGTCTCCCGCCTCCCATTCGTTGCTTGCCAGCCCGGCCGAAGGGGAGGCGGGAGGCGAGGAAAGGCCTCCCGAAAGGGAGGCGGGCTCCCGAAGGGCTCCCGGCTCCCGAAGGGGAGGCGCGCCTCCCCTTCGGGAGCCGGCAGCCCTTCGGGAGCCCGCCTCCCGCCTCCCCTTCGGCCGGGCTGGCAAGCAACGAACAGGAGGCGGGAGACGGGGAAAGGAGGCAGCCGGCAGCTTACCTGCTCCAAGCATCCAAGCGCCGCGGTCTCCCGGTCGCCCGCCCGGCCCCAGGGCAACGGCGGCAGCGAGGCGACGGGGGAAGAAAGGGGAGGGGGACGAGGAAGGGCTGTTTGCGCCGCTCGTAAGCTCAAAGCGGCGACGGCTCCTCGTCCCTCACCACTTCCAACAGCAGCGGCGCCTCCAAGGGCGGGGCTAGGGATGGGGCGGGGGAAGGAGAGGAGGAGCAGCCTCCCTTCCCCCTCCCCCCAACTTCCAGCACCCGCCGGAGGAGTCAACAACGCGGGACGCCCGCCCGCCGCCAACGCCGCCCACGGCCGGCCTGAGCTGAGAGGCCTGCTGCCTTTCAGGCCGATTTTTTGAAAGAATGCCCTAGTCGTGCATTCTTTCAAAAAATCGGGACTTTTTAGAGGACGGGCGGGACGCGGGACAAAACATGAAAAAGCGGGTCTGTCCCGCCAAAATCGGGACGTCTGGTCACCTTACATTAGTGAGCCATAACCAGATCTTCTCCTTATCAACTTTTCCTTCAATCTTGTTGAGGAATTGCCCATGCAAGGCTTTATTGCACCAACTGTCGGCTCTAGTTTGCATTGCAGTTTTCCTATACTGATGCTTGGTCTGCTGCACTTAAACCGAGTTAAAAAGGCTGGCTCTACCTTTCTTCCTTGTTACGACAGTTAACTGGCCTTCTCAGTCCCCGAGGTGCTCCTTTCTAGATGAGGGTCACAGTAGGCGAGACCACGCGTCTAATCCCTTTGGTTGGATTCTTCCATCGGTGCTACTGTGGCTCTCCACAGTGCTTTTGTCATAGCTGCCCTCTTCATACTGGTGGCCAATGCTGAAGGAGCAAAGGGTGCTTGCTCTGGCGCCATGTGCATTTACGGTACGGACACGGTGGAGGGGCCAAAAGCAACTACATAGCTGGAAGAGAGCAGGCTGAGCTGCTGCATGGTTGAGGCCTTTTCTATATTCCTGGGGGTGGTGGTGGTTTTAGTTCTTCTCATAACTTGGAAGGTGAATCTTACCCATCTGGAGCTCTCTGGCTCAGAGAGATTGAATCTGTGTGTTCCTGGGATAAAGGAAAGTTTCCTGCACAAAGTAGCCCTGAAAATAACCTTAGCGTTTGCTTCTTTCGCTGGTTTTGTTAGCCCTCTTTGTTGTCCTGGGATGTTTTAGGAGGACTGGGGGGGGGAGCAGGGGTAGTGGGATGGAGCAAGTCCCGGGAGCCAGCGTGGAAGTAGTAGCAGAGGGTGGGGATGAGGCGGGAGGCTGCAACCTGGCCAGTTCAGGGAAGGAGGCAGGTGGGCGATCAGCCTCCCCTCTTTGAGGTTGAAGCCACGGTGAGTGTTTGAATGGAAGACCCAGAATTGCTTCATAGCGAGATGGGTGGCATACAAATTTGATCTGAAACTTCATTTCAAGTCTCTTGCTGATAAAACCCACCATCCACAATGTAATCCCAGATAAAAGGGTTGACCTGTCATTCGTTGCAGGGAGGGTGGGGAGAACACGGAAAGGTCAGAATTAATCCCTCTTGGCAGTTGCGGTAATGTGCTGTAGCCTCGTAGGGCCTGCTTAAACTCATGGAAACACTATCATAATTGTTAGAAATATGGGTTTTAAGAGAGCTTGCCTGATTTTTAGTGATGCAAAAGGGAGGTTCAGCGTGAATTTGACCCAATATAGTTTGCTCAACAGAAGTTCTGGGGAAAAAATATAAAAAAACAATTTCAGGCACAATTATGTTTTATTGTTTAGGAAAAAATAAAACAGGGAGGGCAACGTGCTGACAATGGCTGCTCCTCCGCTTTTGCCCAGGATCGTGGAGACCAAGAAGCGAAGCCCCAAAGTGCAGAGCGGCAGCAAAAGTATTTAGAATAGAATAGAATAGAATTCTTTATTGGCCAAGTGTGATTGGACACACAAGGAATTTGTCTTTGGTGTGTATGCTCTCAGTGTACATAAAAGAAAAGATACATTTGTCAAGAATGGTTGTCATAGGGTTCAAGTAAGCAATTTATTTATTTATTATTTATTTTGTCAAGTACGTGTTAGTAATATACATAGATATAACATTGTTTATATACATAAGATGGGTACTGATAAGAGGGAACATTAGGACAGGGACGGTAGGCACGCTGGTGCACTTATGCACGCCCCTTACTGACCTTTCAGAGGAGCATAGAGTACCGCTACTCTATGCTCCTCTGAAAGGGACGAGCTGCTTCCGTTGGCCTTTTTCGCATGGCCATCGGCTTCCTCTTTAGACGTCTCGGAAAGGCTTTCCCGGCATGACGGACATCCTGTCCGTTCATCGCGACCCTCCCCCAGTGCCTTTCAAAAGAACCTTCCTGCCATGGCCGACGTCCGGTCCATCCTTCTTAGTCATCCCTCCAACTTCCTTGCGCATTGACCTTCTCGGCATGGCGGACTTCCTGTCCGTCACCGTCGCCGACTCCCAGTGCCATTGACAAACGACCTTTCCATCATGGCTGACTTCCTGTCCAATTTTCATAGTCATCCCCCTGCTTCCTACTACCAACGATAAAGTAATATCTCGATAGCTTCAATGCTATTGCTAAGGGACAGAAAATAGTGCCCTCCTGTGGTCAAAGCAGGTATAGCAGGCACAAAAAAGAAAAACTGTTAACGGCGTTTTAAGATTCTAATTCTTCATTATTAAAACATTAATATTAATAGGCCATCATAGGTCTTCTTAACTCTGTATAAGGCTTTTGAATCAGGATTTCTTTTCCTCTTGCAGCAAAGTGCCTTCCCGTCGCCCTATTAATCAGACGTTAATAATGAAGATGCAGGATAATAGTCTTAAAATCCCATTAAAATGGTGTATTTCTTTTTCTGACAGCAATACCCGTTTTGGCCACAGGATGGCAGAGTTTTCTGTCCCATAGCATTAACATCGAGGCCATCATAGTTAAGGGACAGAAAACTCTGCCGTCCGGTGGTCAAAGCAGGTATTGCAGCCACAAAAAGAAATAAATCTTTTCGATGGCATTTTAAGACTATTATTCTGTATCTATTGAAGCCTTTTAATTCGGTTTAAGGCTTTTGAAACAGGATTTCTATCACGGCTGACTTCATGTCCAACCTTGTAAGTCATCCCCGCAACTTCCTTTCGCAGCGACCTTCTCGGCAAGGCGAACTTCCTGTCCGATCACCGCGGCCGTCCCCCAGTTCCTTTGAAAAACGACCTTTCCATCATGGTCGACTTCCTGTCAGCCTTCTTAGTCATCCCCCCCCCCAACTTCCTTGCGCAGCGACCTTCTCGGCACGGTGGGATTTTAATGGGATTTTAAGTTTATTATTCTGCATCTTTATTATTAAATGCCTTATTAATATTAATAATAAATAAACAAGATGCCCAGGGGCTGCAACACAGATACAGAAAAAGGAATCCCGCTTCAAAAGAATCGAGTTAAAAATGGCGTATGATAACTTCAATGCTATTGCTAAGGAACAGTGCCACCCTGTGGTCCAAGGAGGTATAGCAGCCGGCCAAAACCCTTTTTAATGGCATTTAAAAATTATTATCTGTATCTTTATTATTAAACACCTTATTACGATATTAATATTAATAGCGCAACAGAAGGCCCAGGAGCCGCACAACAGAGACAGAAGAAAGAATTCAAAAACCGTAAACCGAATTTAAAAAGTTCTACGATGGCCTCAACGCTAAAGCTAAGGGCCAGAAAACAGTGCCATCGTGTGGCCCATGCAGGTATAGCAGCCACCAAGAGAAAAACTTTTTTCATGTTATTTTAAGGTTATTATTCATTATTATTAAAACCTGATTAATATTAATGGGCCGTCTTAGGTCTTCGTAAGTCGGTTTAAGCCTTTTGAAGCAGGATTTCTTTTCCCGTTCCTGTGTTGCAGCAAAGGGACCTCCGGTATTAATATTAATAAGGTGTTAATAATAAAGATACAGGATAATAACCTTAAAATCCTATTTAAAAGGTTTATTTCTTTTTGTTACTGCAAGCAGTTGGGAACCAGTAGAGGTGGCTCATGGCGTCCGACCGCATCTGTTTGGCAATACCAAGATAGGGCAGTTAGTCCAAGGACGCTGCTTTTGTCTGCCCACCTTTGTCCAAAGCGAGTCAGGGTTAGGAAGGGCAGGACATTCCTTCCTTTGCTCTCCAGACCATCCAAAGCCACCCACTGCCCAACCAAAAAGAAGGAAAAGCATGTCTCTCAAGGCAATATGAGATTTGAGTCTTTGCAGAGTCTGGCTTGCAATTTTCTAATTTCCCCCAGTCACAGCTGCATTCACTGATGTAGCAGTTGTAGGCCAGGCAGAAGGGTGGGACCAGTCCTATAAAGGCCTGCTGGCCTGAGAGCTTCAGCCTTTTGGGAAAAGCAGCGGAGAAAGGAGGATGCATTCCCTGGGTTTCCTGCCTAGTGCACTGCCCAGCTCGCTGTTAAGAAGGAAACAGATAAGTTGTCCTTGAGGAATTTGGCTTCATCAAGGGGTTTGGCTGGTTTCACTGAGGGTTTAGGCTTTTCATTTTAGAAAGATGGGGGAGTTTGGGAGCTAAAGAGAAGGCAGCAGTGGGAGATACGGTAGGATGTTGGACTTTGCCAGTGAACAGAAATGACACGGGAGGGATGGAGACGGTTGCCCATCTCTGGCTAAAGATTATGGTCTTGGTGGGAGATAGACAGTTGAACCTTTTTGAAGTCTCTTCCCAGGTCCATAATCGTCTGGTCTTTGGGAAAGGGTTATCATCATGTAGATTTATTAACACCTTATTAATATTAAAATGGCAACAGGAGGCCGATTTGCTGCAACAGAGGAATAGAAAAAGAAATCCTACTTCAAAAGGCTAAAACCGCAGTAAGAAGGTATACAATGGGTTCAGCGGTACTGGTAAGTGACGGTTTGGGTTTATGGTTTGGGTTAAGGATTGGGGTTTGGTTTGAGTTTTGGGGGTTGGGGGTTTGAGGTTAGGGGTTTGGGGGTTAGGGTTAGGGGTTAAGGGTTAGGGTTATCTTCTCAGGCTCTGATGTTCCCATGGCCTGCATGCCTAGATTATGGCACTGTCACCACTGTGCATTGACTGTTTTGCAATTCTTTGTCTCTTAAGTGTAATCTGTTGTTCCCTTCCTTGACTTTGACGCCGCCATTGCTTCTGGTTTCTAGCTTACTGCACCACCATCTTAGGCCCTTGCATACATCCGAACTAGATTGTGTTGTTTGTGTCATACAATATATCTGGATATATGCTTATGTTTGTATTTGTCATGTGTATGTAGGAGGGGATGACCCTTTGAGAGCTGTATGGAACGAAATTTCATTTTAATGTATGCCGATTAATGTACATTCAAAGTGACAATAAAGTTCTAAGTTCTAATGTTCCGGCTGTACCACCACTGCGCATTGAGTGATCTTGCCGCTCTGTCCATTAATTGTAGCCTGTCTTTTGTTTCCCTTCCTTGATTTTGGTGCCACCGTGCTTTTCCTTGCTTCCAGCTTTACCTGCAGCATCATCTCTGATTTGGGAAAATCAGAGATGATGCTGCAGGTAAAGCTGGAAGCACCCGCACGCCTCGATTCTGGCACCACCACTACCATGTAATGCGCCAGTAGGCCTGACTAATCAGCCCCTTCTGGCTTTCTCAGACATCCATCAAGGCAGCCGATCGCCTCTGCAGTCTTTCTTACCTCCTCCCCACCCAGAATTGAAACCTAAAAGATGCAAATGGAAGAAATTCTGTCATTGACACTTTTCGTTTTCCTGAAATTGTAATGTTAATGTTCACTGCTAGTATCCAGATCGCGCGATTGTAATGCAATGTATGGGCCAATGCTGACATAGACACCTCCCAATCATGCTCGGGTTGAACGAGAAGCCGGTCACCTTATAGGAGAACTGGTAAAACATGGCTTTTTAAGAACATCTAGGCAGCGGGTCCAGTGGCGGTTGAACCCTCAGGCCAGGCTATGTTTTGGGAATGATTTTTGTGGATGACTTTAACATACATTTGTCATTTTATCGTGTGGTGTTTTAAGTCTTGTAAGAAGGGCAGCGTCAGTTGTTTAGTCTCACAAAGCATCATCTAAATCCCAGTAAATTAAAGTTAACCAAGGATCCTTTTATATTTTAAAGGCCTGTCTGATCCCAGTTGACCAAGTACTCTTCATTTGCCTTGGGTCAGTCATGACCTGGGAACGAGCCGGAAGGTCTCTTCAATTAGACGCTCTCTACAGCCGCCGGGAGAGAAAGGGACATTGTTACAGGGAAAGGCTTTCCAGATCCAAGGGTTCTGTTTATTTTGTGTACGCCAAGACCCTAAAACCATGAATGAAAGCGTCAGGTCAGAGGAATAGCTGCTTTGTGGAAGCCAGGATAATCCAGTAGGAAGGAAGCGTCAGCGATAAGCTAGCCAGGGGAACGTACTGGGACCTTGCAAATCTGTCTTTACGCAGGAAAGCAGAGAAATCATCCTCGTCTCGAAGCTCACGGAGGTCACTCCAAAGCCCTTTTCCATCATCCACAGTGGGCGTAGCAGTAGAGGATTGAGAACGGACAGTTCCTTTCCATCTTCGAAACGGGCAGGCAGAGGGAAGAGTCGGATAAGCACGCCTGTTGGTCTGATGTCTTTGTTGAGTAAAACTCTAGAAGAGAGACTTAAATATGTCTGTGCATGTTTATGAAGCGATGCATTGTTCACCAGAAGCCAGGATTGAGAACAACTTGAATCTGATTAACCGGATTCGCTTTTTTGACAGAGCGCCCAATTACTCTATTAATACCTATTTAATATTAATAAGCCATCATAGGCCTTAACTCAGTTGAAGGCTTTTGGAGCAGGATTTCTTTTTCCATTCCTGTGTTGCAGCAAACGGGCCTCCTGTTTCCCTATTAATTTAATTTAATTTAATTTAATTTAATGGATTTGTATGCCGCCCAACTCCCGAGGGACTCTGGGCGGCTCACAACATGTCAAATCTATTACAGATAAAAAGATATAACAATTAAAAAGATATAAAAATTAAAAAATCTCCAACATTCGTAACTAAAGGGGGGAGACCCAAGTATAATCTGCTCGGTCTCACTTTCACCCTGCCTGCCGGAAGAGCCAAGTTTTTATTGCTTTAAGGAAGGCCAGCAGGGTGGGGATGGCCCTGATCTCCGGAGGGAGTTGGTTCCACAGGGAGGGAGCTCCCACAGAGAAGGCTCTCCCCCTCGGCCCCGCCAACCGGCATTGCTTGGTCGATGGGACCTGGAGGAGACCAACTCTGTGGGACCTAACCAGTCATAGGGAGGTATGCGGCAGGATGCGGTCCCAAAGGTAACCTGGCTCTGAGCCATGTAGGGCTTTAAAGGTCAAAACCAACACCTTAAATTGGATCCGGAGACTAATGGGCAGCCAATGCAGCTGGCGGAGTATGGGTGTTACGTGGGTGTACCTAGGCACACCCACCACAGCTCGCGCAGCTGCATTTTGCACCAATTGCAGTCTCCGGATACTCTTCAAGGGTAGCCCCATGTAGAGCGCGTTGCAGTAATCCAGCCGGGAGGTGATAAGGGCGTGGGTGACTGTGAGTAGAGCCTCCCTCTCCAAGAAGGGTCGCAATTGGTGCACTAGGCGAACCTATTTTAATATAAATAAGCTGTTAATAAAGAATAATAATCTAAAAATGGCATTAAAGTGTATTTCTTTTGGTGTCTGCGATATCCGCTTTGACCACAGGATGGCAAAATTTTCTGTCCCATAGCATTAATATTGCCACCGTAGACCTTTTTGATGGCCTCAGTGCTAAGGGACAGAAACTCTGCCATCCTGTGGTCAAAGCAGGTATCGCAGACACCAAAAGAAACTTTTTAAATGGCATTTCAAGTTTGTTATTGTTTATTAATAACATCTTATTAACATTAATAGGGCAACAGGAGGCCTATTTGCTGCAACACAGGAACAGAAAAAAATCCTGCTTCAAAAGCCTTAAAAAAACCCTTTTCAATGGCATTTTAAGAGGATTATTCTGCATCTGTTGAAGCTATCGTAGGCGTTTTTAACTCGGTTTGAGTCTTTTGAAAAAGGATTTGCGCGTGCCTGTTCTGCAGCCCCTGGGGAACGGAAAACCTTGTCATCCTGTGGTCCAAAAAGGAATAGCAGCCACAAAAAAACCCCACCCTTTTTAATGGGATTTTAAGTTTATTATTCTGTATCTGTGTTATTAAACACTTATTGACATTAATAGTGCAACAGGAGTCCCAGGGGCTGCAACACAGGCACAGAAGAAGGAATCCAGTTTCAAAAGAGTTAAACCGAGTGAAAAAGGCGTACGATAGCTTCAATACTATAATGAAAATCCAAGGTCATTTCTTCAAAAGGTAAAAATCTGGACCACTGTTAAAAAAACAACAACAAACGGTCTACGAGAACTCGCCTTTTATGCAAGTACACAATAGAAAGCGTATCACGAAAGTTCTCACATCTTCCAAGAAAGATGCAGCAGGACTGTTGCCGGTGAATCGGTAGTTCCAACCAGCGGCTGGGCTATCCCGTCCTATATAATCGCCGTGTGTTTGATGCCGCGCAAAAAACAAAACAGGGAGGGCAACCCCATGACAATCGCTCATTCCCCCCCTGCTTTCAACCAGGATCGCGGAGGCCGAGAAGCGAAGCCCCGCAGTGCAGAACGGCAGGAAAAGCACCACCACTCTATGCTCCTCTTAAGGAGCCTGTTAATAGGCCATAATAGGCCTTAACTTGGTTTAAGGCTTTTGAAACAGGATTTCTTTTTCTGTTCCTGTGTTGCAGCAAGCGTGCCTCCTGTCGCCCTATTAATATTAATAAGGTTTTAATAATAAAGATACACGATAATAACCTTAAAATCCCATTTAAAAGGTTGGTTTCTTTTTGTGGCTGCAATACCTGCTTTGACCACAGGATGGCAGTTTTCTATCCATAACATTGAGGCCATTATAGGCCTTTTTACATTAGATTACATTATTATTAGAGTTGGAAGGGACCTTGTAGTCCAACCACCACCACCCAACCTCCCCCCCCCCCCCCCAGTCAAGCAGGAGTCCCTACACCATTTCGGATAAATGGCAGTCCAATCTCCTTTTGAAAGTCTCAAGTGTTGGAGCTCTCACAACCTCCGCAGGCAAGCTGTTCCACCGGTCGATTGCTCTCACTGTCAGAAAGTTCCTCCTCATTTCCAAGTTGAATCTCTCTCTGGTCAGTTTCCATCCATTATTCCTTGTCTGGCCTTCTGGTGCCTCGGAAAACAGCCTAATCCCCTCCTCTCTGTGGCAGCCTCTCAAGTATTGGAACACTGTTATCATGTCACCCCTAGTCCTTCTCTTCGCCAGACTGGCCAAGCTCAGTTCCCCCAACCGCTCTTCGTATGTTTTAGTTTCCAGTCCCCTTATCATCCTGGTTGCTCTCCTCTGCACTTTTTCTAGAGCTTCAATGTCTTTTTTATAGTGTGGTGACCAGAACTGGGTGCAGTACTCCAGTTGTGGTCTAACTAAGGCTTTATAGAGTGGTATTAGTACCTCCCTAGTTCTAGATTGTATCCCTCTGTTAATGCAACTCAGGATTGCATTGGCTTTTTTGGCTGCCGCTGCACATTGCCAGCTCATATGTAGTTAGTTGTCCACCAAGACTCCTAGATCCCTCTCGCAGTCGCTGCTATTGAGTTTGGTTTCACCCAGTTTATATGCGTATCTTTGGTTTTTCTTAGCTAGGTGTAGGATTTTACTCAATGCTATTGCTAAGGGACAGAAAACTGTGCGATGCAGACACAAAAAGAAGAAAAAAACCCTTTTAACGGATTTTAAGTTTATTATTCTGTGTCTTCATTATTAAACGCCTCATTATTAACATTCATAGGGCAACAGGAGGCCCAGGGGCTGCAACACAGGCACAGAAGGAATCCTCCTTCAAAAGAGTTAAACCGATTCAAAAAGGCCTATGATGGCTTCAGTGCTATTGCTAAGGGACAGAAAATTGTGCCATCGTGTGGTCCAAGCAGGTACAGCAGCCAAAAAAAACTCCAAAGTGCAGAGCGGCAGGAAAAGCACCGCCCCTACGCTCCTCTTATGGGGACGATCCGCTTCCGTTGCCCTTCTCCGCATGGCTGCCGACTTCTGTGCCAGTGTTTCTTTGAGCGACTTCCGTTGTGCCCTTCTCCTGGCATCCCACCACAACTTCCTTTCACAGCGACCTTCCAAGCACGGCCGACTTCCTGTCCGTTTTCAGTGGCCGTCCCCCAGTTCCTTTGAAAAATGACCTTCCCATCATGGCTGACTTCCTGTACATCCTTCTCAGTTGCCCCCCCCCACTTCCTTTCTCAGCGACCTTCTCGGCACGGTGCACTTCCTGTCCGTCCAACGCGGCCGTTCCCCCGCGCCTTTGGAAAAAACGGCCGACTACCCGTCCATCCTTCTTAGTTTTCCGTCCAAGTTCCTTTCTCAGCGACCTGGTCACGGTGGGATTTTAAGTTTATTATTCTGTATCATTATCATTAAACGTCTCATTATTAACATTAATACGGCAACAGGAAGCCCAAGGGCCGCAACACAGGGAGAGAAGAAAGAATCCCACTTCAAAACCGACTTAAACCGAGTTAAAAAGGTGTACGATAGCTTCGACGCTAAGGGATAGTGCCCTCCTGTGGTCCAAGCAGGTATAGCAGCCACAAAAAGAAAAAGAAGGCCTTTTTAATGGCATTTACAGATTATTATTGTGTATCTTTATTATTAAACGCCTTAGTATTAATATTAATAGCCCAACGGGAGTCCCAGGAGCCGCACAACAGGCACAGAAGAAAGAATCCTATTGAAAAACTTTAAACCGAGTTAAAAAGTTCTACGATGGCCTCAGCGGTAACGCCAAGGGCCAAAAAATATTGCCATCGTGTGGCATACGCAGGTATAGCAGCCACCAAGAGAAATAAACTTTTTTCATGACATTTTAAAGTTATTATTCATTATTATTAAAACCTTATTAATATTAATAGGCCATCTTAGGCCTTTATACGTTGGTTTAAGGCTGTTGAATCAGGATTTCTTTTCCAGTTCCTGTGTTGCAGCAAACGGGCCTCCCGTCGCCTTATTAATATTAATAAGGCATTAATAATAAAGATACAGGATAATAACCTTAAAATCCCATTAAAAAGATTTCTTTCTTTTCGCGGCCGCAATACCTGCTTTGACCGTAAGATGGCAATAATAATATTATTCTGTATGTTTATTATTAGAAGCCTTATTAATATTAATAGCCCAACGTGAGTCCCAGGAGCCGCACAACAGGCACCGAAGAAAGAATCCCGGTTCAAAAACCGTAAACCGAATTTTAAAAGTTCCACGATGGCCTCAACACCAGAAAACAGTGCCATGGTGTGGCCCACACAGGTGCAGCAGCCACCAAGAGAAACTTTTTTCAGGTTATTTTAAGATTATTATTAAAACCTTATTAATATTAATAGGCCGTCTTAGGCCTTTGTAAGTCGGTTTAAGGCTTTTGAAGCAGGATTTCTTTTCCCGTTCCTGTGTTGCAACAAAGGGACCTCCCATCGCCTTATTAATATGAATAAGGTGTTAATAAAGATATAGGATTATAACCTTAAAATCCTATTTAAAAAAATTTTTTTTTGTTACTGCAAGCAGTCGGGAACCAGTAGAGGCGGCTCATGGCATGCGAGCGCATCTGTTTGGCAATACCAAGATAGGGCAGTTAGTTCAAGGGCTTTTGTCACCTTGGGGTCAAATGTCATGGGGTCAAAGGTCAAAGGTCACGGGGGTCAAAAAATGGCAGCCCCCAGGCACCGGCAACCGACCGCACCGGTACTGTGACATCACCAGCGGGCCGCTACCGGTGCTATAGAGCGGACCGCACCTGTAGGAACCCACCACTGGACGATCCGCTTCCGTTGCCCTTCTCCGCATGGCTGCTGACTTTTGTTGCAGTGCTTCTTTGAGCGACCTTCCCAGTATGGCCAACTTCCATTGCGTCCTTCTCCTGGCAACCCACCTCAACTTCCTTTCACAGCGGCCTTCCAAGCACGGCCGACTTCCTTTCCGTTTTCAGTGGCCGTCCCCCAGTTCCTTTGAAAAATGACCTTTCCATCATGGCTGACTTCCTGTACATCCTTCTCAGTCACCCCCCAACTTTCTTTCTCAGCGACCTTCCCGTCTTTGCAGGATCAGGTTTGCAGTTTGCTAATTTTCCCCAGTCACAGCTTCATTCACTCCTCACTAGAGTGGGTCCAGTCCTTTGAAGGCCCGCTGGTT
>JALIGW010000139.1:312500-392500 GCA_023053685.1 Diadophis punctatus similis | reverse complement strand
TTTGTCTTTTAGGTAAAAATCCGTTTTGATCGGGATGTATAAAGTCATTTAGAAATTTCTTAAATCTGTTTGCTATTATCGAAGCGAATATCTTGTAGTCCACATTTAGAAGCGAAATCGGCCTATAATTCTTAATTTTTTGTATGTCGGTTCCTTCTTTTGGAATCAAGGTTATGAATGCTTCTGTCCAGGATTCGGGTATTTTATTTTCCATCATTAATTCATTAAATACTTCTAACATAACAACTCCAAACGTTTCCTCAAAAATGTTATAAGTTTCTGCCGGTATTCCATCTGGTCCTGGGGCCGTGCCATTATTCTGTTTTTTAATTGCCGTTGATAATTCCAACATTGTAATTTTTTCTTCTAGTAAATTCTTATATTTTTCTGATATTTTTGGTAAATCTATCTCTTCCAAATATTGATCTATTTTTTTGCTTTCTATTTTCTCTTGTTCATATAATTCCTTATAGTATTTCCATGCTATCTTTTTCTTTTCTTCATCAGTATATCTAATATTCCCGTGCACATCTTCCAATTGTTTTATCCATTTTTTTTCTTTTTCTTTTTTTTATTTTTTATGCTAACCATCTCCCCGGTTTATTAGCATGTTCAAAAAAATTTTGTTTGGCATTTTTTGTTTTTCTTGCAACATCCTCATTTTCAATCATGTTTAACTTGTGTTTTCCTAAGTCCATCATTATTTTAATCTTAGTATTTTGTGTACCTTTTTGAAGTTTCTTTTCCAAATCTTTATATTCTTCTTCTATTTTCTTCTGAGTTTCTCGTCTTTGTTTATTTCATTTAGCAGTGTAAGTCATCGCCAGTCCTCTAAAATATGCTTTAGCTGCATCCCAGACTATTTGTAAAGATACATCATTCTTTTTGTTTTTTTTAAAGAAAAATTTCATTTCTTTCTTTATAAATTGTTGAAATTCATTTTCATTTAATATTTCTTGATTGTCCATCTGTTTCTTTTTCTTTTCCCTTTCCAAGTTACTACTATTGGATTATGATCAGCCCAAGTGCTAGAGTCAATGTTTATATATTGTATATTATTTAACATTTCTAGAGACATCCACATCATATCAATTCTTGACCAAAACATATGTCTGAAAGAATAAAAAGTAAATTGTTTATCTTCAGGAAATCTCTGTCTCCAGGCATCAAATAGATTAAGTTCCTCTACCATGGTGAAAAATGACTTTGGTAATTTTTTCCTTTGTGTTTTATTTCCCCCCCCCCCGATGTTTTGTAGTCCAAAACTGCTTTTACAACAGCATTAAAGTCTCCAAGTATACATATGTTCTCATAAGCTAACTCAACTATCTTCTGATGTAACTTTGTATAAATTTTTTCTTGATTTTCATTCGGAGCATAAATAGCAACTAATAGAAGATTTTTAGTATTCATTTTTATTTCTACCATAAGAATCCTCCCCTCTTCATCGTTGTATATACACCTTGAGATTATTTTCTTCTGTATATATAATGCTATTCCTTTTTTGCTTTGATCTACTAATGTCGTATATAATTCTCCAAATCTCTCACATTCTAAAAATTTCTTATGTTGCTGCTTGATATGTACTTCTTGTAGACAAATAATATCCATCTTCAATTTTTTTAGTCTATTAAATATCCTTTTTCTTTTAATAGCTGAATTTAGTCCATTTATATTCATTGAAATCATCTTTATTTCATCCTCCATGGTTTCCTTTTTTACTTTAATGCCTTAGTCGATCTTGTCACTCTCAATTCTCTTTGGTCCTTTATCTCCATTGCTGTTGCTCCTTCCAATTCTTTCTCTTGAATCTCTTCCTCTTGTAAAATAGCCAATTGTTTGGTCTTTCCGTTTGTTCCCTCTTTTTGTAATCTTATTTCTCTAACCTCTTTTTCTCTTCTTTCTTCTTCCTCATATACAAAATGTTGTCTATAAAAATATTCCACTTTGTCAGTTGTGTCCAATATTACAAACTTAGGGCCATTAGGGAAGCCCCGGTGCCCACCAACAGGACTCAACTTCAAGCATTTTTGGGGTTGTTGAACTTTTACAGCATATTCCTGCAAAATAAAGCTACCGTCGCGGAGCCTCTGCATAAACTGCTATCTAAAAAAATGGCCTGGATTTGGGGGCCGGCACAGAACAGGGCTTTTCAGGCTGTAAAAGACCTGTTGTCTGACAAGAGTTTTTTAATGCAATTTAGTGACACACTGCCGGTTGTGTTGGTTTGCGATGCATCACCTTTTCGGTTGGGGGCTGTACTGAGCCATCGGCTCCCAAATGGCCACGAGGTTCCTGTTGCTTATTTCTCAAGGACTCTGTCAAGCGCAGAAAGGAACTATGGCCACATTGACAGAGAGGCGCTTGCCGCTGTAGCAGGTGTCAAGCGGTTTCATTAATATTTGTTTGGGAGACATTTTGAGCTGGTCACAGACCATCAGCCCTTATTGGGGCTCTTAGCAGGGAATAAGCCCACTCCGGACATGCTACCCCCCAAAATGCAGAGATTGTCGCTGTTTCTCTCCGCTTATTCCTACACGCTAACTCACCGGCCTGGGAAGAAAATGGGCAACGCAGATGCGTTGAGCCACTGCCCATTGCCAGACCTAGTGGATGACCCCATGCCTGAGATTCCAGTGCTGCTTATAGACTGTGCCGGAATGGGACTGATCACCTCGGCAGACGTTGCAGCCGAAACCAAGAAAGACTCTGATTTACGGACAATCATGAACTGGGTGTGGAGGGGGTGGCCACAAGGGACAGTGAAACCCAGCCTCCAACCCTACGCACAAAGGCAAAATGAGTTATCAACACAAGGGGGTGTCTATTGCGGGGTGATAGGGTCCTCGCTCCTCTGCCGCTACGAGAGGATATTCTAAGGGAACTACACGAGGGGCACCCCGGGGTGGTGAGAATGAAGGCACTGGCACGTAGCTATGTATGGTGGCCCAAAATGGACAAGCACATAGAGGAATGGGTCGCAGGGTGTCCTCCGTGCCAGGAGTCCAGGGCATCACCACCAAAAGCCCCAGTTTTTGAATGGGAACAACCCAGGGCCCCTTGGTCACACATCCACATCGATTTTGCAGGGCCATTCCATGGGCAGACATTCATGATAACAGTAGATGCATACTCAAAATGGCTGGAAGTCGAAATCATGCCCAAAACAACAACCGAGGCGGTAATAAAGGTTTTAAGGAAGTTGTTCGCCACACACGGCCTTCCAGACACCATTGTGTCAGACAACGGGCTTCAACTCACATCAACACAGTTCGAGGGATATCTAGCCAGCCTAGGTATCAAACACACACTCATCTCGCCATTCCAGCTGAGTTCAAATGGCCAAGTAGAACGAGCAGTGAGATCAGTAAAGGAGTCATTGGGCCGCATTGGCCCGGGGGATTGGCAGGCCCGAGTACACACACTCCTCACTTGGCAACACATAACCCCCAGCATGGCCACAGGGAAAAGTCCTGCCGCGTTGCTGATGGGCCGAAAGCTACGGTCCACCCTAGACAGATTACACCCCTCTTATTCAAACCAAAAAGAAATAAGAACTCCGGCGCAAGTTAGGTCGTTCAAAATAAAAGATCCAGTATTTGCAAAGAACTTCGCCGAGGGGTCCCTATGGCTACCTGGGGAGGTCCAAGAAATAACCGGGCCAAAATCATATATAATAGTTTTGGAGGATGGGAAAAAATGGCGGCGGCACATAGACCAGCTTCGCTATAGGCCGCCGCTAAACGCAGATTGGGAGAAGGGCAATGATGTCGTTTTCCCTACAGCTACTTCTAACCCGAGTGAGACGGAGTACTTAGCTGAAGTTCCAGAAGCGCCACCCAGCGATTGCGGAGGTCCAATTCCATGCCGAATCCGGACTGCACCCGAAGTATTCCAGCAGGTTCCACAGAGGGAGCCAGAGAGGGACAACACGTCCTCTCCACCCAAAGCCGACACCCAAACTGAGCTGCGCAGGTCATCTAGAGACACCAGATGCCCAGCGTATTTAGATGACTACGTATGCAAATGTGTTGAGCTGAACTAAGGGGGGAGGGATTTTATGTCCCTACATTTACATGTTAGCTGGAAGTTCTCAATCTGGTCCAGCCTAATTGTCATCTACAGGTTGCCCCTGATTGGCCCTGGTCCAAGCCAGGGCTATCCTATTTAAACCCCAGCCACAGCTGGGGTTGTTGCTGTTGTTTCCCACCATGACCTAATAAAGAGCTGAAGCCACTCACTCACCTCCTTGCCTCTTCAGTATGAGAACCTAACAAGGATGGAAGAGTAACCCCCATCCCGGGCTCACCAGAGATCATCCATCAGGGCGACCAAGGCAGTTTCCGTGCTGTAGCCGCGCCTGAAACCTGATTGAAAGGAATCCAGATAATCAGTTTCCTCCAATAGCCGAAGAAGCTGAAGCGCCACCACCTTCTCAACAACTTTACCCAAAAAAGGCAAGTTGGAGACAGGATGAAAGTTCTTCAGGTCCGCTGGGTCCAGGGAAGGCCTCTTAAGGAGGGGTCTCACCACCGCAACCTTTAAGGGCTGTGGTACGGATCCCTCCCCAAGAGACGCGTTGATCACCACCTGGATCCAGCTACGTGAAACCTCTCTGCTGGCCAAAACCAGCCAGGAGGGACACGGGTCCAATAAACAGGTGAAAGAGCTCATCGCTCCCACGGCCTTGTCCACATCATCAGGAGTTACTGGCTCAAACTCGTCCCATACATTCCTCTGTTCACAACAGAATACCTTATGAAACCAGACTTGAAATTTTGGGACTTGAAAATTTAGAACTACAGGGTGCATCCCCTTTCATAGTTATCCCATAGAATGAGATTCTAGAGGGAACATGAAATGCTACCCCCAATTCACCAATTGGCACCTTTTTTATTTCTCATCCAAAGCTAGCACTCTCTGTCAGGTGTGAAGCTATTTGAGTGGGGAAGTCACTGGGCTCACACATTGTAGCGAGGGTAAAGAATTATTTGTGTTCTATGAATCCAACCATTATTATGAATCTGACATAAATAGGCAGCATTGGCTCCGCACCACCAGAAGAGTCAAGGTCATGTTGCCTCTAGCCACTAGCTGGTCCTTTTCAGTGGTGGCCTCTCAGTTGCAGAGTTTCCCCCTGCCCCTTCTGTGATCTTCCTTACACCATCTCTCTTTCTCTTCCATCTAGATTTTATCACATTGGGCTACTTCTGAAAAGTATTACTATCTCATTTTGGAGCCATGGCATTATCCCATTGGCTGTTTTCCTTTTTCATGGTGTTGGTTTTAAATGAATTGTTGTTTTAACTAGCATCTTAGCATTAATTTAAAAAGTGATTATCATGTGCTGTAAATAAGTAAGTGTGAGAGACTATTTCTACAGGCATAAAGTATTGTGCATGACCTATTCTAAATGGATGCATGAGGGTATGTGTGTGAGACGAAAGATTTGCTTCATGCATTGGTGCTTGTGGATTGGTGATATGGAGGATGTATCCCAGTCTGTACAAAGCACCCATCCTGTCTCTGCTGATTGTTGCCCTGAGACCCTTTTTCATCACTTTCTCACTCCTGCACTGCCCAGTGTTGCTGCTGCTACCCAGGAACAGATCTCCATGGCGACAACACCCCCCTCCATCCATTCCTGCATCCTCCTCCCTTTAGCGTATAAGTGACATTCCCGTTGTCCAATCAACAACCTCAGCTGGTTGGGAGGGCTTTTCTCTCCATCAATTTCTCTGCTAGTGCAACCCAGAGAGCTGTATCTGAGGGGAGGGGGGAGGAAAACACCCAGCTGTCTTTCCCTTCATTTCTCTCTTCCCCCATTTTTTCTCTCTTTCCTCCCTTCATCCCTTCAGTTGTCTTTTTTAGGTTTCCTTCTTTGCCTCTTCCCCACCCCTCCCTCTTCCCCACACTGCTCCCCATGTGAGATCATCTACTT
This sequence comes from Diadophis punctatus similis, assembly GCA_023053685.1. Taxonomy (NCBI): domain Eukaryota; kingdom Metazoa; phylum Chordata; class Lepidosauria; order Squamata; family Dipsadidae; genus Diadophis; species Diadophis punctatus. Next base: position 386,559 of record JALIGW010000139.1, on the reverse strand, counting down.
TTACAATTCCTCACCCCCCACCCCAATCCTGTCATTCGTTTCACTTTTGATATCCTTTGCCACCCTCCCCATTTATTTTCCATCCCTCCTTTTCCTCTGTGGGCAATGAAGGAAGAAAATCCATGAGAATGAAACGCAGGTAGCGGTGAGCCAAGCGGTAACACATCAACTTAAGGATGCGGACAACACAGCCTCTTGGGCGCTGCAACCATTGTTCCTGCTGCCTCCTGCTCCATTCCATCAGTTCTGATGTCTGAAGCCCATCGTGCCTGTCTTCCCCCTGCTTTGCTGGGGCAGCCAATTTCTCTTCCCCCCCCCCGCACCTGCATCTTGAGACCCCTCCCCTCCTCCATTCCCCTCCTTCCTGACCCATGATTCCAGACTACCCCTAAGATGCTAAGGCAAGGCCCTTTCCTTCTCCTGGCTGTGTCCATGTCGTATTTCAACCCAGAGAAAGCTTTGGCAGCACCTTCAGAAAATGGTGAGTTTGGGCAGGGGCAAGGGTTCCCTGGGCATCACTGCCAGCAGCCACCCCCTCACCCAATTTGCTCTTGCTGTTGCCTCTCACCCAGCCATCTGTGGCCACCTGTTTGTGCAGCTAGGTAAGCTACCTGGTGGACCTGATCCCCACCCCCTTCAGGGTGCCAAGTGGGGACAACACTTGGATCAGGGGGTTCTTTCCAGACCAGGTGGGGAGGGGGCACCTGGGTTATAAATGCCGTTCTCCAGAGACAGCTGGGATTCCTATACAGAGCAAATACATCAAGCCTGGGATTTTGCCAGGTGCCTTAAAGCAGCGGTGGTGTTCCTTATCATCTTCTCCTGACCCTCCCCTGATCTTAATGATAATTGACACTGGAGAAAATTGAAGCCACCCCTTAAGGCAATCAAGGCAAGGCAGAAGTTACCTGGAAAAAGAGAGAGATTTTTGCACATGATCCCTGAAGAGGGGTCCAAAGTCATTCCACTGTAATGGAGACCTAGGATAAATATTTGCTTGCAAAGAAAACAATGTGATGGAAGGAGGAATGTCTGAGAGGTGGGTGTGAGATTTATGCCTGACAGGTCAGTGACATCCAGAAATGCCATCTGTGTTTGGTCTGACAGTCACCCATGGAAAGTGGGAGACTCAGTTAGGATGCATTCTTGACATTGGTGAAAAGGTATTATGTGGGGCTCACTGAGGGCTTTGTGTAAGAATGGAGTATGGCTGAGATGGAGAAGATGGTGAAAGACTTCATGACTGGAAGAAGAGATGAAGGAATGCATAAAGACTATTTTGAAGAAGTATCAAATAGGAGATTAGGTGCAGAGATAAATTGATAGCTATGGGCTGGTTTAGAGGTTTAGAGAAACCATGAGTTCACTGGACATGGAGTTCAATGAGGCTTTGGCAGACCTGGGTTCAACCCACAGATCCATCATGAACTTGGATGATACTTTTGTGGCATCATCACATTCTCAGACTGTGTAAAATAGGTGCAATGAAGACTGTCTTGATAGGGTTGGTGATATATATATATATATACTGTGTGTGTGTGTGTGTGTGTGTGTGTGTGTGTGTGTGTGTGTGTGTGTGTGTGTGTGTGAGTACTTGTGAGAATGAATTGTCTGGCTACTATCCTGAAAAATTTGGTCCACTTGATGGATTTTTGGTCTGACCCACTGGTCCCTTACCTTCTCTGATACAGGAATCAACTCAAATATTAATATCCAGGAGCAATAGTTTTCAAATATTGGTACTCTAATCATCACCAAATATTGGTAATGCAATTGTGCCTCAAAAACTCCAGAAATGTTGAGTTATGATTGGATTATTAAAGGATTGTGACATTGCCAGTTGCTTCATTCTAAGAGATTGCAGCACATTTACTGTTGCAACAAGCTGGAAAGGGTTTTCCCCCCTATAATTTATAATCAAAGCTATCTCCACTCCCCTTTCTTGAGGGAGTTCGGTCTGCTCTGATGAATTACCCTTCTACTTCCCCACCTCTATCTTGTCTTTCGTTCTTTACAGCTGCTGTCATAATGCAGGCTGGAAGTCCAGAAAATGTCACACTAGTTGCCGATGTCTTACTTGCTCTGATGTCAGAAAGGGCAGGCAGATGTGGGCCAAGAATTAAGGATGGCATAGTAGGTTGTGCCTCTGATGTTGTCTTCAAGAAGCAAAGGCTGATGATTCCCTCAGGACATGAAAAGTGTGCTTTTCAAATCTTAGCAAATTACAGTCACTTAGAAGAAGCTGAGGCTATATGAACCTTCCCCAATCTGATACATTCTATTTCTCCTAATTTCCAGGCAGCAAACCCTTTGAGGGTTGAAGCCCATGTGTCTGTCCCATAACTGAATGACACGGTGGGATAGATGACAGCTCTGCTTTACTACCAAATATTTCTTGTAACTAGCTGCCAAGCCTTCACATAAGCAAGAACAGGAGACCTGTAGCCTGTTACATTGTCCTATAGCAGTGATGGCGAACCTTTTTTGGTTCGCGTGCCAAAAGGGGGGGGAATGTGGGGGATCACTTGTGTGCGTGCCCACACTCATAATTCCATGCACCCCCGCACATGCACGCATGACCCCCCTGCTCCCAGCATGCAATGGCACGCCCATTTTTCGCTCTCCCCAGGCTCCAGAGCCTTTCTAGGAGCCTGCGGAGGGCAAAAACGGCCTTCCCCACCCCCTCTGGAGGCTGGAAACAGCCTGTTTCCCGACTCCCAATGGGCCCAGAAGGCCCGAAAATCAGCCGGCTGGTGCACACATGCACGCCGGACCTGAGCTTGCGTGCCCACCGATATGGCTCCGCGTGCCACTTGTGGCACCCGTGCCATAGGTTCGCCATCACGGTCCTATAGGAACAAGGTGAATTCTCATTTCTGGCATGACTTTGTCCATGCCTAATGGAAAATCTAGTGTAAGCAGCCAGACGCTTCTGGTAATAGTATTAGAATACTAATTTTAATATAATCAATAAAAATAAGTAATATGCTTAAGACCAGATCATGGCATGGAAGATGGTCTCTAGAAATGTAAATGTGTGCCTAATTTTAGTACCATCTGATTAAATTGTCGTTTCTGTTTCCAAATATATCTCAGCTTCCTGGGAAAGAGAGGATGACATTTCCCAAGAAAAAATAGAATTCTATCGATTCCTTCAGGGCGAAGGCAAGATAATGAAACAGTTTCTAATGACAGGTTTCTGATGTTTTCTTAATGCTGTAGCAAAATTTGAAAATCTCATGTATGCAACTTGAAGTTGGTGCTTTTTGTTTGCGTCATTTGACAGAGGGATGGTGAGTGGTTAGAACAGGATGGATAGGGCAAAGGGTGGAAGAGATAAAAGAATACAGAGAGAGCACATGAAAACTGTCTGGTGAGAAAGCTGTCTGTATGATGGAGCAAAGGTTGTCATCTACCTGGTTACAAGATTCAACCTTTAAACAATGATTCTGGATTTTAAAAGAGATGTCTCATTGTGCTATAATAAGAAGTGTTTGTGTAGTGCAGGGACTACCATCTTTATAATTTCAGAATGTCTCCAAGTGTGGATTTGAACTTCTGGGAAAATAAAGATGGTGGTGGGTCTTACAGCCACCGAGCTCAAAGCTTCTCTGCTATTCTAAGCATCTCCCTCTGCTGTGTACCATGGGCTGGTACATTTCCATGAAGAGGTAGGGATAAAGTTGAGGCATTCAGCTTGGCACTCAGGAACAAAGCAATGAGTGAAATACAGGTAGTCCTTGACTTACAACAGTTCATTAAGTGACCGTTCACAGTTACAACGGCACTGAAAAAAGTGACTGATGACAGTTTTTCACACTTATGACCATTGCAGCATCCCCATGGTCAGGTGATAAAATTCAGAGGCTTGGCAACTGACTCATATTTATGATGGTTGCAGTGTCCCAGGGTCATGTGATCACCTTCTGTGACCTTCCGACAAGCAAAGTCAATGGGGAAGCCAGATTTACTTAACAACTGTGTTACTAACTTAACAACTGCAGTGATTCCCTTAACAATTGTAGCAACAAAGGTTGTAAAATGGGGCAACACTCACTTAACAAATGTCTCACTTAGCAACAGAAATTTTGGGCTCAATTGTGGTCGTAAATTGAGGGTTACCTGTAACTGCATCAGCTACCACCAACTTTCATTGGTGAGGTAGAGAATAGCATGTTCAAGGTCCCTAAAACTTAGTGTTCATTTTATATTGGCAGCTGGAAGAATATAAGGCAATATACAGTAGGCTTAGCCCACGACATTTTGTTTCCTGTAATGAAGGATAAAATAGCACCCCACAGTCAATGATTTATTTGTTTGTCTTAATTACTCCACTCCAAGCAACGCTGAAATGGCATACAACACAAACAGAGATGAAAAGGAACAGAACAGAAAACATAATGTAAACCATAATGTTGTATTCCAACAGAGGCAGGCACTACATTTAATATCCCCTCCCCAATGCTCTCTCCCAGAGCCAGGTTTCACTTCTTTACAAAAGCTTTTCAGGGAAGTAGCAGGCCAAAAATATGGGGGCAAGTTATTTCACAGCCCTACTAAGAATTGTTATCTCCCAAGGAGATAGGACCATCAGCACTGCCTCTCTCCCAGGTTTTGGGGAATGGAAGGTCATCACAGAAGTAGGCAATGTTTGGGTCCATAATGGCAGTGAGCACCATCTTCTGTGATGACTGCCCATAGCATAGTAACTTAAGGAAAGCAGAGCTGGGAATTTAAGTCTCCATATCTCTGTCTTCCGATAACTTTTGGCTTTTGCTGCCTGAGACAATATCCTCACATTGTCTAACAACAGGGTCAGCCCTGGGGTGGAAGGACCCTGTGGCTGAAACAGAAAAGAAGAAGAGTATGTTGGTCAGAACATAAATACTAGCACTTTGAGAAAAGGAGGGAAAGAAATATTTGTGGCAACTTGTGGAAGTATGGAGTTAGGACAAGATTATGTCATCATCATCATCATTATCATTTTACTGTATTTATTTATTTATTTATTTATTTATTTATTTATTTATTTATTTATTTATTTATTTATTTATTTATTTATTTATTTATTTATTTATTTATTTATTTAAATTTCTATGCCGCCCAACTCCCGGGGGACTCTGGACGGCTAACAGCAGGTATAGAAATATAATCAATAAAAAACAATTTTAAAAACATATTAAAATACTATCAATCTTTTAAAGGAACTTTCACTCATACCCCGCCTGCCGGAAGAGCCAAGTTTTTATTGCTTTACGGAAGGCCAGCAGGGTGGGGATAATCCTGATCTCTGGAGGGAGTTGGTTCCAAAGGGAGGGGGCTCCCACAGAGAAGGCTCTCCCCCTCGGCCCCGCCAACCGGCATTGCTTGGTCGATGGGACCTGGAGGAGACCAACTCTGTGGGACCTTTCCAGGCTGTACAGGTAGTCCTCGACTTACGGCCACAATCGAGCCCAGAATTTATGTTGCTAAGTGAGAAATTTGTTAAGTGAGTTTTGTCCCATTTTACGACTTTTCTTGCCACATTTGTTAAGTTAATCACTGCAGTTCTTAAATTAGTAACATAGTTGTTAAGTGAATCTGGCTTCCCCATTGACTTTGCTTGTCAGAAGGTTGCAAAAGATGATCACATGACCTCGGGGCCCTGCAACGATCATAAATATGAACCAACTGTCAAGCATCCAAATGTAAATCATGTGACCATGGGCATGCTACAACGGTCATAAATGTGAAAAATGGTCATAAGTCACTTTTTTCCGTGCCGTTGTAACTTCGAACAGTCACTAAATGAACTGTTGTAAGTTGAGGACTATCTGTACATCTTGCTTTTCTGCCTTTCTGCAAGATAATACGAACCTGCAACCATAATCATTGAAAGATAATTCATAGGACGAAAAAACCACTGTTCTTCCTTAACATTTGTCCTCCATCCTTTCATCAATAGCAATAGCAATAGCAATAGCACTTTTCTTATATACCGCTTCATAGTGCTTTACAGCCCTCTCTAAGCGGTTTACAGAGTTCAGCATATTGCCCCCAACAATCTGGGTCCTCATTTTACCGACCTCGGAAGGATGGAAGGCTGAGTCAACCTTGAGCCTAGTGAGATTTGAACAGCTGAACTGTTGAACTAGCAGTCAGCCTGCAATGGCTGCATTTAACCACTGCACCACTTCAGCTTCAGTTTGTATCTCAGCTTCTAATTCTGAAAAACATGAAAGTTCACTTACTAGTTCAGAACATTTTAGATCAGGGGTGTCAAACTGGCAGCCCGCGGGCCAAATGCATCACACACCGGCCATGCCCACCCCAGCTCCGTGAATGGGAAAAACATCGTGAAACATCACGTGACGGCAACGTGATGCGGCGAGTTTGACACCCGTGTTTTAGATGGTCCTCATACTACCTTTTCTTTCCCTCCAGGCAAACATAGCTACCTCTAAATGCTGTTTTAAGATATGTGTTCTATTTTGCTCTTTGTATATTTTCTTCAGATGGATTATCTCAGGGCCGGGCTCCCCTGGCCCCTCCCTATGCTGTGGTTCTGTTCTCCTGCTCAGGCTTCTTGGCCTTTATCTTCCTGCTCCTCACCTGCCTGTGCTGCAAGAGGGGTGATGTGGGTTTCAAGGTGAGCTAGATGGTGAGGACGGGAGGTGGGCATGATGTTTTTGAAACAAAGATCTTTTTAAAAATGCCTTTGTCTACCTGATAGGAATTTGAGAACCCTGATGGAGAAGAATATTCTGGAGATTATACACCACCTGCAGAGGAGACATCCTCTTCCCAGTCAATCCCAGATGTCTACATTCTGCCTTTTTCTGAGGTTTCACTCCCATCTTCCAATCAACAGATGCCCAAAACAGGTAAATTTTCTGAGGGAATTGGGTCATATTATTGTCCTCCTCTTCATTTGTGATATCTTTCATATTGCCCTTGCTGTTTAGAGAACACAGAGGGTTAAGAGCAGTGGTTCCCAACCTTTTTTTGGCCATGCCCCACCTAAGCATCTCTAAAATCCTGATGCCCCCCCCCCCCCGTGACATATAATTCTTACTATTCAAAAAGTGAACTCCTGCTCATGTGGAGGAAGCCTAAAAGGCCATTAACTTGGTTTAAACAAGGTTCCAATTGCCCCAATTAAAAATCAAATTGCCCCCCTGTGGGGCGTGGGCCCCGATGTTGGGAACCACTGGGTTAGAGTATTAGCAGCACTTGCTACAGTTCCTTGGGAGAATATACTATTGCAGTTCTGTGCCTGCCATCTCCAACTTGATGTCCATTATATGTGTTCCCACTATCTGAATCTTGAAATGATGGGAGCACCAAGTTGGGGAAAGGCTACTTTAGACCTTGGCATCCTTCGGGAGTTGGGCGGCATATAAGAATAACAAAATAAATAAATAAATAAATAAATCTTTATAATGAAAATTCTATAAACTTTGCATAAAAGTAGCAGAAGAGTAGTAATCCAGAGTTTGTTTTTTCATAGAATGGGAATGTCTCTAGTGATTTATCAATTGAGCATTTGCTATGTCCTAACCTAGGATTCTAGTTGACTAGATTTTACCTTATCTTTCTATTTTGGGCATTCCCTGTTACTTTTGCATTTTCTTCCTGATGTGGCACCTGCTGTTTCTTCTGTGTAACATCCCTTGTATTAGCAGTCTGTCATCCTTCTCTCCTGTCTTTCTGATCTCATCTACATGTACATTGTTGACTTTCATGACCCACTGGCTTATGCAGTGATCCATCCCAGTTGTGGGTTCCTACTGGTGCGGTCCACTCTACAGCACCGGTAGCGACCAGCAGATGGCACTATTTGCGCGCGACAGCTCCGGTGCCGTCTTTGCCAGTCTGTCGCGTGGCAGGGGACACACGTGCGCATGAGATTTCCGCGATTTTTTGCTTCCGTGCATGCATGGAAGCAAAAAACCCGCCAAAATCACTTGCGCACGTGCATGCTGAAACATGGCAATGCGCGCGCAGCGCACCGGTATCGCGAAGAAGAAGCAACCCGTCCCTGATCCATCCTGATCTCTATATCTCCCTCAACTTCAACTCACTTTCATTTTTGGAAGCCCCAGGAATTCTGTCCCCAATCTGCTTTTGCTTTAACTGAGACCATTTTACCCTTTTTCATCTCCTGAACACTTTCCCACAATCATTTCCACATACAGGTAGTCCTCGACTTATGACCACAATTGAGCCCAACATTTCTGTTGCTAACTGAGACAGTTGTTAAGTGAGTTTTGCCCCATTTTACAACCTTTCTTGCTACAGTTGTTAAGTGAATGGATGCAGTTGTTACGTTAGTAACACGGTTGTTAAGTGAATCTGGCTTTCCTATTGACTTTGCTTGTTAGAAGATCACAAAAAGGTGATTGATCACATAACCCTGGGACACTGCAACCATCATAAATATGAGCCAGTTGCCAAGCATCAAAATTTTGATCAAGTGACCATAGGGATGCTGCAAGGGTCGTTAAGTATGAAGTAAGTCACTTTTTTTAATGCTGTTGTAACTTCAAACAGTCACTAAAGAAATGGTTGTATGTCGAGGACTATCTATAGTCTGTCTGCAATGGCTTCTTGTAGACACACTGTCTGGAGGATATCATAGTATGGAAGACTGTTCTAGCTTATCTCACAACACCATTTTTTTGGTCTAATAGCTTTGGGGCATGGGGAGAGTCAAAATGGAGCTTACTCTTAGCCTGTATCCTCTGTGCAGCATCCTTGACTCCCATTATTTTGAACACCATATTCCTCTTTCAGATTTAGTGAAACACTTGGGTCTCAGTAGACAACACCTCAGTTATCTGCAGGAGATTGGAAATGGCTGGTTTGGAAAAGTAAGTAAGAAAAAATCAGGTGTTTTGTGGATATGATTTAAGAATGAAATTCAGGCAATTGCTTTCACAATTTCCAGCAAGAGTTGATTTGAATCCTATAAATGGAATAGCAATGAGCAAATCACTGACTATATGATGCAAATCATTCATTTATTATGATTACTTCTAAACAACTTTATAAAGATATCCTTTATAAAAGGATAAAAAGAATATAGTTCGCAACAAAAGAGCAAGATACAAGGGCCTTTTACACATTTTGTGGAGTAACATTCTAACAATAAGTTAAAAACCAGCAGCCAAATAAGCAAATCAACAAAAAAAGTCATTAATTGTGAATTGCAAAATTTAATGAAGAAAGTAATTAAATATGAGGTTATAGAAAATAGCCTACACCAAGCAAGAATTTCTTTTCTTGTTAGTGAGAGTACTAAGCAACTTTTCTTTTTGACAAACAAGGAACCATAATTTCAAAGACTTTGTGCCCAGCTTTTACTTGACAAGGCTTCTCCCAGTACACCCAGTGATGTATTTGGGAATATAAATGGAGATTTTGGGATGGGAGATTGGGCCTTCCAAAGTTGATCACACAGTTTTTGCCAGATTTGAACAGTCAAAAGAGAAGAGTAGGGAAATAAAAATTCACAGTTCCCACCTTATTAAAGCTGTTAGATTCGCAAGTAATTGACGAGCCGAGTCTCAGTAACTGTTCAGCACTTTATTTATCTCCTAGGTGTAGCTAATACGGAATGCCGGCAGGCTACAGGGAAGCCGCTTTTAAGGGCTTGCCTGGAGCCTGCCAGCCACTGACAGCCATTTAAAACTCCCTCCGCGTGATTAGCCAATCAGCGGCCTTCATGCAAATAATCCTACGTACGTCTGTACGTAACACCCCTCCCCCCTTAGTTTCTCAAGTGTCCAATCAGGAGTTTATAAAAGTTACGTAGTCCCATAAATACACAGGTCACCTGACAGTTCTACTGGGCCTGCGTGAATCAGTTTCTCCGGAGTCTTTGAGCTGTTTGAGCTCCTCCGGCATCCCGTGGAAAAATCTGGAACCGGCCTCCAGGCATGGAGGCTGAACATGTGGCTCCGCCATTCTCCCTTGCCGATGGACTCCTCTGGACTGCAGGAACTGTTGGTAGGCGCCTGCGCTCCCTCTCCGGGCTTGAGTATAGGGCCTCTGGTTGATTTCCAGTTAGGGCCTGGTTCTCGCCGTTGGTTTCTGCGCCGATTGATTTGTATTGTTCGTGGGGCGGAGACCTGCTTTGGTTGTTGTCTTCTGTGGACGTAGCCTTCGGTTGTCGAAGCCAAGAGTTTTCTGTGCGGCTTCTCAACTGATCTATGTGTCTCCGCCACTCTTGGCCATCCTCCAATTGGACTTTATAAGATTTGGGTCCAGTGAAGTCTATCACGGTTGCTTTCACCCACTTGGGTTCGCCTGTGTAATTCTGAGTGAACACTAGGTCTCCCATTTCTAGCGTCCAGGTTGTTTTGGCCGAATTTACAGGTGTTTCCTGGTTATAATTTGGGTTCAGCCTGTCCAATGGGGATCTTAACTTTCTCCCCATCAGAAGTTCTGCTGGGCTCCAGTTTGTGGCAGCGCATGGTGTTATATGTTGGGTTAAAAGGAACTGGTCAATTCTTTCTTGCCAGTCTCCGGGACCCATTCTGGATAGAGCCTCTTTGATTAGTCGGACCATGTGTTCTGCTTGACCATTGCTAGCCGGACTGAAGGGCGAGACCAGGGCGTGCCTTATTCCGAGTTCGGCTAGGAATGTTTCCATTTGCCTGGCTGTCAGTTGCAGTCCGTTGTCGGACACCAGGACGTCCGGCAAACCATGCGTTGTGAAGAGTCTCCTCAATGCCCGTATAGTGGTGCTGGTTGTCGCTGAGTGCATCAGGACCACTTCTAGCCATTTTGAATAGGCATCGACCACTATGAGGAATGTCTGGCTGGCCATTGCACCCGCGAAATCGACGTATACTCTCGACCAGGGTCCTTTAGGAGACTCCCATTCCCAAGGTGTGGATCTTGGGGGTGCTGGTCTAGATTCTTGACACGGTGTGCACATTGCCACCCACTCTGTAATGTCTTTGTCTAGTTGTGGCCACCATAGATAACTTCTCACTAATGCCTTCATTCACACTATGCCCGGATGTCCTGTGTGCAATGTTTTAATGACCCTTTTTCTTAGATGTGGGGGATTACTACTCTTTCCCCCCAGAGCAGGCAGCCATTTAATACCGATAGTTCTGTGTGTTTATTTTTAAATGTCCGGAATTTTTCTTCTTCCACTTCCTGTGGCCACCCCCTCAACACCCAGTTCATTACTTTGGATAGTACCTGGTCCTTTGCTGTACTCTCTGTGATGTCTCTGGATGTCACAGGGCTGGTTTGCTCGATGTCCACTAAAAGTATATTGGCCACAGGAGCAGGGTCTTTGATGAGTTCCATATCTGGGCAGTGGCTTAGGGCGTCTGCGTGTGTAATGTCTTTTCCTGGTTTATGGCGGAGGGTGTAACTGTAGCCCGATAGGAACATGGACCAGCAGGTTAGTCTGGGAGACATATATTGTGGGGTTTGTTTGTCCCCTGATAGTAGACCTAGCAACGGCTTATGGTCTGTTATTAAATCAAATTTGCGTCCATATAGATATTCATGGAATCATTTAATGCCAGCTACCGTGATACACTATCTAAGGGCAGGAGTAAATAAATATATTCTGCAATGGCTCATTAAAAGAGGGAGTCACAATAGATGAGTTCGGTTCCGGTTTCGGTTTCGACGACATCAGCAACCAAACTGAGATCTTCGTGGCTGTCTCCAATTCTTTTACATCTTGAGGGACCTTATTCGGACCGAATTCGGACCTAAACCCCTGTGGGGTGAAGTGGAGCTAGGGTGGATCAGGAGGGTAGAAGGGACTCGTATCCCCCTCCCCGAAATGACAACCCTCTTGCCGACAAACGGAGCAGTGCTGCAGCGCTGCGGTAAATTATGGCTGCCGCAAAGCCGTAGGAGAGCCGGAATCACTAAGTTTGAGCAGGAGGAGAAGGGAGTGATTTGCGACTTGGGTCAAAAGGTCTTTCTGCCTGGGACGGAACAGACACTCGCCAGGAGCTTAGATCTTGAAGGCGAGTGAGTTACCAGCTTATTATTTTCCTGGTATGTCCCGCGACTTACGGGGCGGTGAGTTAGACCTCCTTTGCGTGCCGCTGGTGAATGTCGGCTTTTCCCAATGTCCTTTATGCCACTATTAACACTAATCCTCCTTCATGGCGGCAAGTTTCTTTATAACTATCTACTTCCCACCTGGCTAATTTGATTTAACATGCAAATGACTTCTGCTGCCTCGGAACGACCCCCCTTTTTTACTATCATTGCGGTGGCTTTTTTGGATGTAACCACCGTGGGGTTTTCGACCGATGCGCCTTTATCTTTCCACGCAACTTTCTCTTTGACTAGGATTACAACAGCTGCTACTATTCCCATCTACTGGTTTGATCAAGAACTAAGGAAATGGGACTATAAGATATGCACCTCTAATTTACATTATATGCTGCAGCTTGGCCTCATTGAGGAAGGCAATGGACTGACTTGGGGAACTGGGCGCCTGAACTTCTGGGACTCTGAGACCTTGGCGCTAGCTGGTATTAGAAAGCTTTTTAGAACACTTACATCTTTATTTATACCATCAATTATAACATTAAGTTCCCGAGGTCTGTTATTATGTTGCAGAGACTTATGGGATTAGCATTATTGCGGTGGAGGACAATAAATTACAATAGAACCTTTAAAAGGGTAAGGAAAAACTTCCTACTCCAAGAACTATTCTTTGCTACCCCAGAAAAACCAAGAGAAGGAGTCGGAGGACGGGCACATACGCTCTCCTGGCATGTCCCTGTATTTTGTTATTTGTTTATTAACTTTTAACTGGGGAGTATACTGATGTGCATAGGGGAGGAGGGAGGGATAGGGAAGTAGAGTGTATGGGCACATTGGATGGGTTGGGAAAGGAATTCTATACCTACCCTTGAAGTGTGTTTCTATGGAAGTATGGGGATTTGATTGGGGGGGATGAATGTATAGACGGGAAGTGAATGTTTTCGACAGAATGGGTGAGTCGGGGATGGGGGGTCGGGCTCCCTCTGCTGAGTGTGGTTCAGAAGTGGAGGGGGCCTGGATTTTGACCCCCGGCTCAGTGTGAATGGTATGTATGGTGTGGATGGGATGTATGGCCTGCAGGAAGAGAGGAGGACCAGTGGGGAGGGGGAGGGGATCTCTGGGGGGGTGGAGAATATTTTGATCTTGATGGGGAGAGGTAGGTATAGCGGGAGTAGAGGGGCGGGCCACTCTCGGGGAATGAGACCTCGCTGCTTACAAGCGAAACCTTGTTCCGGCCCCTCCGATGTGGTTCCATCTTGCTCAACCTGAGTACCTGGTGACCAGGGTTTTCAGGGCCCTGGGCTCAAGCTGATGCTGTTGAATGCCAGGTCAATTGTCAACAAAGCCCCCCTGATACGTGATTTAATCACTGACGAGGGGGTGGGCCTGGCATGCATAACTGAGACCTGGCTGGGCCAGGAGGGGGGAGTAGCCCTCTCCGAGATATGTCCAGACGGGTTCTCAGTGTTCCATCAGCCACAACCCCAGGGAAGGGGGGGAGGAGTGGCTATTATAACACGCCGGAATCTGCATCCTCGTAGGAGCCCTGCCCCAGAGATTGTCGGGTGTGAGACGCTCCTTCTGAAGTTGGACTTAGGGGTTCAGGTGGGCCTTTTGTTAGCGTACCTGCCTCCCAGCTGCGTTACCAAGGCCCTGCCTGAGCTGCTTGAGGTGGTAGTATCCAGAGACTTCAGTTGGTGCAAAATGCGGCTGCGCGTGCTGTGGTGGGTGTGCCAAGGTACACCCACGTGACACCTATACTCCGCCAGCTGCATTGGTTGCCCATCGGTCTCCGGGTCCAATTCAAGGTGTTGATCATCATCTTTAAAGCCCTTCATGGCTTAGGACCAGGCTATCTCCGGGACCGCATTCTGCCTCACACTTCCCTTCGACCGGTTAGGGCCCACAGAGCTGGCCTTCTCCAGGTCCCGTCGGCCAAGCAATGCCGGCTGGCGGGCCCTAGGGGGAGGGCCTTCTCTGTGGTGGGGCCCGCGCTCTGGAACCAACTTCCCCCGGCGACCCGAACCATCCCCACTCTGCTGGCCTTCCGAAAAGCCGTTAAGACATGGCTTTTCCTGCAGGCTGGGGGTAGAGCCTAATCCATCCGAGCTCACTCCCGGGTATGTATGGTTGCTGGATAGTTTTAATATTGTATTTTTAATTTTTATATTTGATTTTAAGCTATGTTTATTATTGGTTATTCTTGTATTGTTTTCTGCTGTACGCCGCCCTGAGTCCCTCGGGAGTTGGGCAGCATATAAGAAAACCAAAATAAATAAATAAATAAATAAATAGCAAGCTTGGCAGTGGAGTTCCCCAGGCTAATGGTGCTGGGGGACTTTAACCTGCCTTCGGTGGGCGAAACCTCTGGTGCAGCTTAGGAGTTCATGGATTCCATGACAACCATGGACCTGACCCAGGTAATCCAGGGTCCGACTCATGAGGGAGGTCACATGCTTGACCTAGTGTTTCTCTCGGGGCAGTGGAGAGATGATCTGAAGCTAGGGGATATAGTCACCACCCTGTTGTCGTGGTCAGATCATTTCCTACTGAGTTTGGATTTCACAGACCCACTCCTCCCCTGCAGGGAGGCGGGACCGACTAGGTGGTTCCGCCCCAGGCGCCTAATGGAGCTGGAAGGATTCCAGAGGGAACTTGGGGAAATACCTGAAACCCTAGTCCACAAGTCGTCTGAGTCCCTGGTGGCTGCCTGGAACACCGCAGCATCAGGGGCATTAGATCGGATTGCGCCATTGCGACCTCTCCGTGGCAGTGGATCCCGGAAAGCTCCCTGGTTTACTGAGGAACTCCGGGAGATGAAACGCCACAAGAGACGTCTGGAGCGACGCTGGAGAGCCAGTAAAACCGAATCCGACCGAACACTTCTAAGAACTTTTATTAAGTCTTATTTAGTAGCAATAAGGGTGACAAAACGATCTCATTTTTTCGCTCTTATTGCATCCACAGATTCTCACCCAGCCGCCTTGTTTAGGGTGACTCGCTCCCTCCTTGCAAAAGGGGGAAGTGAGGAACACTTGCACGGTAGAGCTGAGGAATTTGCTCAGTTTCTGACGGATAAAGTCGCTCAGATCCGGTCGAATCTGGACTCTGGCTGGACAGAGCCCATTGAGTTGACAGGGGCAAGTCTTAGTCCAGCGTTGTGGGAGGAGTTTGAGCCAGCCACTCCTGATGACGTGGACAAGGCCGTGGGTGCGATGAGCTCTTCCACCTGTTTATTGGACCTGTGGCCCTCCTGGCTGGTTTCAGCCAGCAGAGAGGTGGCACGCGGCTGGATCCAGGCGGTGGTCAATGCTTCTTTTAGGGAGGAATCCATACCACAGCCTTTAAAGGTTGCGGTGGTGAGACCCCTCCTTAAGAAGCCTTCCCTGGATCCGGCGAATTTGAAGAACTTTTGTCCGGTCTCCAACTTACCTTTTATAGGTAAGGTTGTTGAGAAGGTGGTAGCTTTTCAGCTTCTTCAGTTATTGGAGGAAACTGATTATCTAGATTCCTTTCAATCGGGTTTCAGGAGTGGCTACAGTACAGAAACTGCCTTGGTCGCCCTGATAGATGATCTCTGGCGAGCCCGGGATGGGGGTTATTCTTCCATCCTGGTGCTACTTGACCTCTCAGCGGCTTTCGATACCATCGATCATGGTATCCTACTGCATCGTCTTGGCGAGTTGGGAGTGGGAGGCACCTCTTCCTGCAGGCGGGGTGATTTGAGACAAATTACACATCATAGGTCTCCCCCATGTATGTATGGTTTTGTATGTTTTTTTAAAAAAAATCTTTTTAAACTGTTTTTAAATTATTATATTGTTTAGTTGTTCTTTAAATGTTGTATGCCACCCTGAGTCCTCAGGGAGTAGGGCGGCATATAAGAACACTAAAATAAAATAAAATAAATAAATAATAAATAAATAAGTGCCTCCTTGTCCAGCTGGCTGTTGTTCCTTTCTGCAGGGGATAAGGTTTTTGAATAATAGGCGATGGGTGCCTCTGAACCATTGGGCAGTTGGTGGCTGAGGACTGCCCCCACTCCAAAAGGGGAAGTGTTGCACATTAACATCAAAGGGAGGGTCTCGCTATATTGCATTAAGACGCTGTTTGAAGATAGGAGGTTCTTCACAGCTGCAAATGCATTGGCTTCCCTTTGTCCCCAGGTCCACGTGGTCGTCTTCCCCAGTAGTCTGTGGAGGGGTTCAGCAACCGTCGCCTTCTGCTTTAAAAAAATAGCATAGAAATTCAGCAACCCTAGGAAGGCTTGTAGGTCTGCCTTGTTTCTGGGGGTTGGGGCTTCTTTTATTGCTTTTACTTTGGAGTCCGTTGGGTGTATGCCGGACCCGTCAATGAGAAAACCCAGGAATTCCATGCTGGGGACCCCAATTTTACATTTGTCTCTCTGGACCTTAAGTCCCTTTTCCTGAAAGCGCCCCAGGACTTCCCTTAGTCTTTCCAGTAGTTGTTCTTCAGAGTCCCCTGAGATGAGAACATAATCGAAGTAGGGGACAACTCCTGGAATGCTGTGCAACAGGCGTTCCATCATACTCTGGAACAACCCCGGAGCCACACTGACCCCGAACTGCAGGCGGTTGCAGTTAAATGCCCCCCTGTGGGTCACTATGGTTTGTGCCTCTGCAGTCGCTGCATCTACAGGCAATTGTTGGTATGCCTGGGCTAAATCAAGCTTGGCAAAAATTCGTCCGTTGCCGAGCGAGTGTAAAAGTTGCTGCACGACTGGCACCGGGTATGCGTTGGGTTGCAGGGCTTTATTTATTGTAGCCTTATAGTCAGCGCAGACTCTTATGGACCCATCTGGCTTCATAGGGGTTACAATAGGTGTTTCCCAAGTTGTGTCGTCAACAGGCTCAAGGATTCCTTGGGCAATCAATTTATCTAGCTGCTCATCGACCTTAGGGCGGAGTGCTAGGGGGACCCTGCGGGGCTTGAGCCTAATTGGGGTTTATTTAATCATTTAACCTCATCTAGGTTAAATGATATGGGTTTGCCCTTATATTTACCTAGTCCGTCGACGAAAACCGTCTGGATTTCTGAAGCTAAAGTGTCCGGCTTGCTTCCAGAGAGGTGGTTCAGCCTGGTTAGTTTGATGTCCAGGGGTTTCAGCCATTCGACTCCAAGGAGGGTTGGCCTTGGTCCATCGATGACCATTAGTGGGAGGAAGCCATTGAAGTTTTTGAATTGGAGGGGCACTTCCGCTCTGCCCAGTACTCTGATATAATTCTCTTGAAAGTTTCTTAGTTTGATGTGGTGAGGCTTGAGATGTTGTCTGGTTATTTCAGGCATGAATTTCTTTAAGGTTCTCCACGCCATGATGGTGAAGGTCGATCCCGTGTCTACCTCCATCTTGCAGGGTTGGCCATGGATTGTTGCCCAAATGTGGAATTTCTCACTTTGGTCAGCTTTGGAATGACCTACGGTGTGGTAAATTCCTCACGGGTTTTGGCTAGCACCATTGTCCCTGCGTCTGCCCCTCTGGCCACCAGGTCAGTTCTGGTGTTGCCTCCCCGGTCCCGTGGTTGCTCTGGGTTGGAATGGGGTGGTTTGGTAAAACGATGGTTGTGTTGCCCTGCAAGCTTCGGCAATATGGCCTCTCTTTTGGCAACGGCAGCACACCACGTCCCTGAAGTTGCAGGCAGCCCTGGTGTGGTTTCCCAGGCATCCAGAACAGCGGGTTTGCCTTTGGTCAAAAGTTCTTTGGCTCACCCTGCGTTCTTGGTGGATGCGGTGGATGTCATCGTCTTCGTCGTAGTCCTCCTCATCATTCTCTGGGACCTCGGTTCTCTGGCGAGCCCGGGATGGAGGTCATTCCTCCATCCTGGTGTTACTTGACCTCTCAGCAGCTTTCGATACCATCGACCATGGTATCCTTCTGCATCGTCTTGGGGAGGTGGGAGTGGGGGGCACCATTCTATGGTGGTTCTCCTCCTACCTCTCCGATAGGACGCAGTCGGTGTTGACAGGAGGGCAGAGGTCAGCCCCTAGGCCCCTGGTTGCAGGGTGCCACAGGGCTCGGTCCTCTCGCCCATCCTGTTTAACATTTACATGAAACCGCTGGGTGAGATCATCCGACGACACGGGGTGAGGTATCAGCAGTATGCTGACGATACCCAGTTGTACATCTCCACCCCGTGTCAGTTCAGTGAAGCGGTTGATGTAATGTGCCGCTGCCTGGACGATGTGAGGGTCTGGATGGGAGTGAATAGACTCAGGCTCAACCCTGACAAGACTGAGTGGCTCTGGATATTGCCCCCCAAGGACTATGTCGACTGTCCCTCCTTGGTTCTCGGGGGAGAAAAATTGACTCCCTCAGAACAGGTTCGCAATTTTGGTGTTCTCCTAGACCCACAGCTTAAATTGGAGCAACATCTTTCAGCTGTGGCTAGGGGGACCTTTGCACAGATCCGTCTTGTGCACCAATTGCGACCCTACTTGGAGAGGGAGGCTTTGCTCACAGTCACTCATGCCCTTGTCACCTCACGGCTGGACTACTGTAACGCGCTCTACATAGGGCTACCCTCGAAGAGCATCCGGAGACTACAATTGGTACAGAATGCAGCTGCGCGAGCTGTGGTGGGTGTACCGAGATACACCCACGTAACACCCATTCTCCGCCAGCTGCATTGGTTGCCCATTAGTCTCCGGTTGCAATTTAAGGTGTTGGTTTTGACCTTTAAAGCCCTACATGGCTCAGGGCCAGGTTACCTTCGGGACCGCATCCTGCCACATACCTCCCTACGACCAGTTAGGTCCCACAGAGTTGGCCTCCTCCAGGTCCCATCAGCCAAACAATGTCGATTGGTGGGCCCACGGGGGAGAGCCTTCTCTGTGGGAGCCCCATCGCTCTGGAACCAACTCCCACCAGAGATCCGGACTATCCCCACCCTACTGGCCTTCCGCAAAGCAGTAAAAACATGGCTCTTCCGGCAGGCGGGATGAAGAGAGGATTCCCCCATGTATGAATGGGTTTTTAAATACAATGTAATGTTTTTAAAATGCTATTTTATTGTATTGTTCTTATCTCTGTTTGTACGCCGCCCTGAGTCCTACAGGATTGGGCGGCCTATAAGAACTTTTAATTAAATTAAATTAAAATCCAATCGGGCTGGGGGTGGGTGCAGTAAACCCCTGAGCTCGTTTTCTGGACGTTGGCTGCAGATGTGTCCGAGGCTTCAGCCGGTCACGCCTCCTCTACAACGTCCTTAAACGTAGCTCCCCGTCGAATTAGCAATTTCTTTTGGAGGTTCAGATCCCTCATTCCTAGAATAATTCTATCTTTCATCATCTCCTCCGGGTTGATGAATTCGCATTTGGCTGCGATTTCCCGGAGGCTGGCAACAAAATCGTTGATCGCTTCTCCTTCGTGCTGGTGCCGATGGTAGGATTTGTTCCGGCTGACCATCGGAGGGGCTGAAGGTTCGTAATGTTCGGCGAGTTTGGTTTGAAGAGTTGACCAGGAGATGGACTCGATGTCTGTTGGCACTATTAGGGTCTGGGCCATCTTGTAGATTTGTGGCCCGCATTATGTGAGGAAGAGAGCCCTCTGTTGTGTCCCAGCACCGCAACCCGACCAGAAACACACACACAACCGTTTGTAATAAACAAATAAAAGTATCTCTTTACTAATAAAGCTTCTTAGTAAAGGCACAAAGATATAATGTCCAGAACAGATGCAAAGAACAGAGTCTCAAATGTTCTCAGGGCTCTTCGTGGGTTAAGTTCAAATACAGAAGCAATTAGCTTTCCTTATCTCAATGTCTTACTTGAGCTGGCTGGCGTCCCAGACAGATGATGTTAGCTTCCAAACACAAGAACTTTGATTACAAGAATCTCCGATGGTGCTCGAGAAACACTGGTGTTGTTTTCAGCATGGATCTCTGACTGCGCCGGACTTAAATAGGCACTGAGGGCGTGGCCCAATTAGCCCTCAGTGCTACCTCCGAGGAGACCTCCATTTGCTAAGCCAATCCTGTCTGCTGGCTGCTCTATGAGCCCTAGCATCCAGCAGAGGCTCCTCTTCCTCTGACAACTCACTTTGCTGAGCAGGTGCAGAAGGTCCTGGCTGGTCTTCCTCCTCTGGCACTGAGTCTTCATCGCTGGCAGACTCAGGTGCCAGGTACATGGGGTGGTACTGCTGCGACATGAGCGGCTCCACGTCCTCTGGGTCCTCCATCATCTGCGCGGGACGCGGGCAAGTCACAACACCCTCTTTCTGTTGTCCAGCAAGTCTTGGAAGTTGTTTGCCTCCAAGAACATGCAAAATCTGGACATGTAGGTGTGCCATTCCTCCATCTTCGGATCGAAGAATGCTGGAGCGGGAGATGTCTGGGTGGTCATCCTTCAAGGTTGGCCAGGCAAGTTGAGGTTCTTTGCAAAGATGGCCACGGATGCCATGCGGTGCCTTTTGTTCTGTGTTCTTCCAACACCTTGGTCGCCAGTGTTAGATTCACGTGTAATTGACAAGCCGAGTTTCAGTAACTGTTCAGCACTTTATTTATCTCCTAGCTGTAGCTAATACAGAATGCCGGCAGGCTACAGGGAAGCCGCTTTTAAGGGCTTGCCTGGAGCCTGCCAGCCACTGACAGTCTTTTAAAACTCCCGCCGCATGATTAGCCAATCAGCGGCCTTCATGCAAATAATCCTACGTATGTCCGTACGTAACAAAAGCTATCATCCATTGACTTTGATCTACAGCAGGGGTGTCAAACTCAAGGCCTGCAGGTTGGATATGGCCCACAAGGTGGTTAAATCTGGCCCACGGGACCGCCCTGGAAACAGTGAAAGACTGCCCCAGGCTGACTGGGTGCTGATCTGCAACCTGGTGGCCTCCATCCAGGCCAGACCACTGCCAGCCTTAGATCAGCAGCACTGCCTCGGCCCCACCCCCACCCCCTGGGCATGCACACAGGGGACAGGGAGCGCATACAGGCCCTGGTGTCCCTGGGGACTGCGTTCTGAGTGCTTCCCTTTCACCCAGAATGCCAGCCCTTGCGTGCTCACCATCTCCTCCGTGCATGCCCAGGGGGTGGGGCCAAGGCGGCACCGCAGATCTAAGGCTCGCTGCAGTCCAGCCTGGATGGCCACCACCAGGTTGCAGATCAGCGCTCACCAGGTTGCAGATCACCAATGTCTCCATGCCCTGCTTGCCAGCCTTTCACTGGGACCATCCCGCCCCCGTGTGGGAAAGCCATGCTGCCAATCTCTCCCCCTCCCCTCATCCCATTCTGAGCGTGGAGGAAGGAAGTAGATGGGAAGGAGATGGAATGGGACCTTTAGGCCATGGGGCTTCTGCCTGCTAGGTGCTATGGGCGATAGGCGATCGCCGGGGCTGTGGGGGGATGCGGCAGGTGAGCGGCGGTGGTGTGCGCCTTCTGGCATTGTGAGGTGGGGGCAGAAACAGAACTCAGAAGCAGAACAGAGGCAACAGAGGGGAGGGTGGACAAAAAGGGAAGCCGCTGCTCCACAAGTTTTTTTTAAAGCTGCCAGAGGCTCCGGACAGAGCTTCGCATTTTGATCCCTTCCCCATCGTTGCCTCTGCGTGGCTCTCCACTCACTTCTTCCAGACCCACGCATGTGTTTGTGTGTGTGTGTGCACACGTGCGGGGTCTCCCCCCTTGCAGCCCTGCATTGTGACATTGGGGAGGAAAGAATGGGAGAAGAGAAGCTGGGATGGGAGCTTCTTGCAGCCTGGGGGCAGGAGTTGGGGGGGAGGGCGCAATGCGATTGGTGGCAGGTTGGGGGGGATGTACAGTCCACAGTACCTTGAGCACACACCATTGAAGTGGTAATAGGTGAGAAAAATAAACGAGCACTCCCAAGAAACAGCTTTTGTTAGTTTGCAGCCTGCCATTGCAAAAGGGGATGATGGGGGAGGGGTCAAAATGGGAAGTGTAGAAAGTTAGCACCCACCCTTCTCCTAGAAAAATGAAATATTCTAGGAAATATTAAAAAGGCAGAATATTTCCCCTAAAAGAGAAATAGAAATCTTAAGGGACACAGAAACTCAGCCCCAGCAGATATTTTGGTGCCAGCTTATCTACAAGACAAAAGACCTTCAGCTCCAGGGTGATAGGATTAGCCCTCACTCAAGATCCAAACCAGGACAAAGCCATTAAGCCATAATAGGAATTGCCCAAAGCCCCTTCATTACATCACCCAGCAAGATTCAACCAAGCCTGGGACTCAAGACAACCTACAAAGTTACCCCTGCATTGCCCCATGGGAGTCTGACAACCAATCAGAATACATTTCTTTCACAGGAACAGAAAGCAAATTCAAAGCCCAAGAGAGGGTATAAATCTCTCTCTCTCACCCATGTGCTCGATTGCTCAGGACCTCAAACCATGTGGTCTTGTCCACCATTAAACCATCTTTCCAATCAGCCTCCATGTTTCCAGTGTCTTTCTTCCCACTTGGAACTGAACCCAGATGGACATTTCTTCAAACAGAAGCCTCTGCCCGGAGCCTCTGGCAGCTCTGTCGTTCCCTCTGCACCTGACAGGCCTCTGTGTGGCTCTCAGCTCACTTCTCCCAGACCCACGTGCATGTTTGTGTGTGTGTGTGTGCACGTGCACGTGGGGGATCTCCCCCCCTTGCAGCCCCATGCCCTGAACAGACCTTTTGCGATGGCAGGCTGCAAACTAACGAAAGCTGTTTTTTTTGGGAGTGCTCATTTATTTTTCTCACCTCAAAAGATCTGCAATGGGGGAGACACCCCCCCGTGCACGCACACACACACACACACACACACACACACACACACACACACACACACGTGTGGGTCTGGGAGAAGTGAGTGGAGAGCCACACAGAGGCGTGTCAGGCGCAGAGGGAACGACAGAGGGAGGAGGGGTCAAAATGGGAAGCCTCTGACCAGAGCCTCTGGAAGCTTTAAAAAAAAAAAGAAAGAAAGCAGGGAAGGAAGGAAGGAAGGAAGGAAGGAAGGAAGGAAGGAAGGAAGGAAGGAAGGAAGGAAGGAAGGAAGGAAGGAAGGAAGGAAGGAAGGAAGGAAGGAAGGAAGGAAGGAAGGAAGGAAGGAAGGAAGGAAATTATAATGAGAGGGAGGGAGGGTCTGAGGAAAGTCCTACCTTAGCACTTGGCCATCAGCAGCCCTGCTGCCTTTTCGCCATCAAAGCCAGGTCTCCTTGCATGAAGAAGGAGTGGGCTTCCCTCTGACCCACACACTTTGCCCTCCCGCACACACCATGAGCAACTTGGCCAAGGAGAGCGAGCACAGCAGCAGCAGCCTCGAGGAGGAGGTAAGTGCAACCGGGCAGCCCCTTGGGGAAGGCTGGGCAGGGCTGGGCACTTGCCCTCCACTGACCAGGGCTCCAGGCAGCCTGCGCCGTCATCCGGGGGTCCTCCGTGTGGCCTGAGAGGGATGGCAAGGCTCGTCTGGTGGACAAGGGTTTGGTACTCGCCCTGGTCTCGCCTTCCTCTGCTGGAGACAATGGATCCCTCCACCCCCACCCGGGCCACCACAGGCACCCCCGGCCACGAGCGATGTCGAGCTGGCCACGCCCACCCCGGCCATGCCCACCCCCAGCCCCCCAAGGTCAACCACAAGCCTGATGCGGCCCTCAATGAAATTGAGTTTGACACCCCTGATCTAGAGCCATTTTACTTTCTAAGAACTAGAAAAAGCCTACTTTCCCAAATTTTTATTTTATTTATTCAATTTCCATAGCCATCCACCTCACTCAATGACTCTGGACGGCTTACAATTCCAAAGGTGTAAAAACAATTAAAACAAGAATTAAAAAAAAACCAGTGAAAACATCCATATTGCTCACAAAAAACAAAAAGGGCGTTGTTACTTACCTGAACACCCCTTCTCGTAGGGTGGAGCTAGCCTCCAAGAATGGGATGATCCAATCCATCAGCCAATCAGGACTGAGTCTGACTCTATAAAAACTGTCCTCCTGATGAGCTCCCCCTCTTGAGACGAAGGACGAAGTCAGACCCATAGTGTAAAAACCCAACCAAATTTTATTAAACAGCAGGTAACCATTGAACACAACCACATGAACTAGAAAACCAACAGGGCGGGACTTGGAGGCTAGCTCCACCCTACGAGAAGGGGCATTCAGGTAAGTAACAACACCCTTTCTCCATAGTGGGTGGAGCTAGCCTCCAAGAATGGGACATGCCAAAGCAGTGACGTCCCCTAGGGAGGGTTGTCCTCCAAAACATTGTGGCCCTCATCTGACAAGACCGTCTGAAGGACGTGCCATCCAAAATCAGCCTCAGAGGATGTGAGCAAATCGACCTTGTAATGTCGAATGAATGCCACCGGGGAGGACCAGGTGGCTGCTCTGCAAACCTCTTCCAGCGAAGCTCTGGCTGCCCACGGGGCAGTAGTGGCGGCACTACGTGTGGAATGCGCTGTCAGTCTAGCTGGACGAGAAAGATTCTGTCCAGCGTAAATGTCAGAAATAACCATCCGAATCCACTGACCAATCAGTGCTGATGATGCCTTCTTGCCCATTGAAGCCTGATGGAAGCAGACAAACATCGCCTCTGATCGCCAGCAAGATGCGGTGCGGACGTTGTAGATCTTAACTGCCCTCTGTACATCGATGGTGTGCCACTGGCGCTCCAGATCCGTCGAGGGCTGCTCACAGAAGGATGGCAACACCAGTTCCTGTGTTCTGTGAAAGTGTGTATTTACTTTTGGTATAAAAGTCGGATCGAGACGAAGCACGACTCTGTCGGGATGGAAAACACACAGGTCCTCATGAACCGACAGGGCCGCCAATTCCGATATCCGACGCACCAACATTATGGCCACTAGAAAAGCGACCTTGTGGGTCAGATACTGCAAAGACACCGTGCGCAGAGGTTCGTAAAATTCTTTGGTAAGAGCAAGAAGCACCCTTGGGAGGTCCCATGTAGGATACCTGTGTACAACAGGTGGACAAATGTTCGCGGCCGCCTTTAGAAAGCGACGGATCAACGGGTGTGCAGACAATGGCTCGGCAGTCTGGCAAGTGAGGATGGTGGATAATGCTGCGATTTGGCACCGCAATGTGTTGGGTGTCAAACCCTTGTCCAAGCCCTCCTGCATGAAGCATAGGATGCCCACGATCGTGAGGTCCACTAGACACAGGGAAGAGGCGGAACACCACGTACAAAAGGTCCGCCACGTGGACGAGTAGATGCGCTCCGTAGACGCCCGCCGGGAGGAAAGGAGAGTCTGTATGATGGGTTCTGGCACCCCGCGGTGACTTAAAGCATGCCGGTCAAGTGCCAGGTGGTCAATTGGTACCAGCGTGGGTCCGGATGGTGCATTGACCCCTGGGAGAGCGATGACTCGGTCGGCAGGATCCTCCAGGGCGGACTGATCGATAGAGCCTTGAGGTCCACAAACCAAGCTCTCCTGGGCCAGTGAGGGGCCAGGAGGATCACCTCTGCCCGCTCGGAGATGACTCTGCGGATGACCTGCGGTATCAGAGCCAGTGGGGGGAAGGCGTACAGAAGGCCCCTCAGCCAGGGGCAGCAAAGGGCATCTGTGTCTTCCGCCCCCCGGGACCGGTAGCGGGAGAAGAACCTCAGGAGTCTCGTGTTCTGCAGAGTGGCGAATAGATCGACTATCGGAAGTCCGAACCGATTCACCAGTTCTTGAAAGAGGTCCTGGTGAAGGCTCCACTCTGCTGGGTCCACCGTGTTGCGGCTGAGCCAGTCCGCGGTTTTGTTGGCTACCCCCGAGATGTGCTTTGACCTGAGCGATAAAAGGTGATGCTCCGCCCCGAGTCCCAAGGCCTTGGCCTCTGACATCAGGCTCCGGGAGACTGTGCCCCCCTGGCGATTGATGTGTGCCTTGGTGGTGACGTTGTTAGTCATCAACAGTACATGTTGGTTGTCGAGGATGTGGTGGAATTCCTGTAGAGCCAGGAATGATGCTCGAAGTTCCAGGAGGTTGATGTTCAGTAGGGCCTCCGACTGAGACCACGACCCCTGGGCCACGTGCGAAAGGGCGTGGGCCCCCCATCCGTGTAGACTGGCGTCAGTCATCACCATCACCCGGCTCGGCTCGATGAAGCTGCTGCCCTCGGCGATCGCCGGGGAACGCCACCACTGGAGGGAGCGACGTACAGAGGATGGTATCAGGACCTTGCACGAGGAGTTGCTCCTGCCCGCCCGTTGAAAGGGCAATAGTAGCCATTGGAGGTCTCTGGAGTGCAGTTGTGCCCAGGGTGTAATATGTATTGCCGAAATCATCTTTCCCAGGAGAGAAGATAAGAGTTTCAGAGGTGCTCACCTGAGGCAAAGCACCTGTCGGACAAGGGCGATGAGATTGTCCTGCCTCTCCTGGGATAGGAACACCCTGCACTCCAGAGAGTCCACAATGGCCCCCAAATGGGTAATTCTAGTGGTGGGGCAGAGCTGGCTCTTCTCCAGGTTTAACGAGAAGCCATGTTCCTGTAGACACTCCATTGTTAGTTGGAGGTCTACCTCCGCTTGTGAGGGAGAGGAGGACAAAACCAATATGTCGTCCAAATAACACTGTATTCGGACCGGGATGGCCCGCAGGCTAGCCGCAAGGGCTGCGAGGATCTTAGTGAAGACCCGTGGGGCCGAAGAGAGGCCAAATGGGAGTGCGGAGTACTGATAGTGTTGGTCCAGATAGCAAAAACGAAGGAATTTTTGGTGGGAGGGCCGAATTGGGATGTGGAGGTAGGCCTCCGTCAGGTCAATGGAAGACATAAAATCCCCCCTTCGCACGCTGGCCAGGATCGACTGCAGCGTGTGCATCTTAAACTTTTTGTAAGCGATGAACTTGTTAAGGCGCTTGGGGTCAAGCACTGCTCTCCACCCACCTGAGGGTTTCTTTACGAGGAACAAGTGGGAATAGAAGCCTTGCCCCCGTTGGTCCTCCGGTACCTGCTGAATGGCGTTGATGTCCAGCAGGTGCTGGATAGCGGCCAGCATCAGTGACCGTTTCCGAGGATTGGAGGCCTGGAGGCACCTCATGAAAAATCCCGGGGGGGGTGGAGATCAGATCTAGTGTGAGGCCGGATGTAATGGTCTCACGCACCCAATTATCTGTGGTAGTGTCCTCCCATCGCCTGGTGAAGAATTTAATTTAACAACCGGTTCGCCCAGGGTCAGGTTGGCCATCATGGGAGGCTTATCCTGCATGTGTGGTGGAGCTGGAGGAGGGGGGGGTGGGCCACATCTCCCACTACTGCCATTGTTTGAGTACTGACTCAATGAAGAGCTTGGGGGCCGGGATGACCTCTGCTTGAGAGGTGGTCTCCTCAAACAGTGGGTCACTGGGCTCTTCACCAGTGGGCTTGGGGTCTGCCGGCGGCATTTTGGCCGCGGCTTGGGCCTTGTGCAAGAGAGACTTGAAGAGCTTCTGGAGAAAATCAAGGAGAAGACCACTTCTGACAAGCGGTCAGTGGCAGGGCCGCCCTGGCCGGTGGTCACCAAAGCACTAGACTTCTGTGACTTATGTCCCAGATGCTGGTGGCCAGGCCGCTTATTAACTCCTCAGACAGCTTGCCACGCTGACAGGTGGCCTTATAGGCTGTCAGTGGGGCCTTAGGCCTCACTCGCACCCCCCCCCCCACACTGAGCCAAACAGGGGCGAAGGGGAGGAAATCAGCACTCACAGATGCAAGGTAGACAAGTATAGTTGAGCTAACCTGCAAGGTTGGGGTGACACAAATCCTTGACCAAGGACTGAGTCGAAAGAGGGGGAGATCATCAGGAGGACTTGGATTGGATCATCCCATTCTTGGAGGCTAGCTCCACCCACTATGGAGAAAGTTACATATTCAAAAAAATGTTGGACCTGAGTACTTTTAGCCCTCTTGAGCTATTTCTCCTTTGCTTTTTTTTTGCGTCCCTTGTGATAAAAGTAATTTTTCAGCCGCCCAGGAACCAAGCTGTTTAGGGTTGTATAGATAATTAAATTGTACCTGGAAATCAATTGGCCATCAGTGAGTTCATTAATGACTTTAATGACTTTAATGACTAATGAGATATGATCTACATAGCCAGTTCAAGTTATTAACCATGTACCAGTATTTCATGGTGGTTTCTTTTTTTCTTTTTTTCTTTCTCTTTCATAGGTTATTCTGGGTGAAATATTCTCAGATTTCACCCCTGCACAGGTGGTGGTGAAGGAGCTGCGTGTAAGTGCTGGACCACTGGAGCAGAGGAAGTTCTTATCAGAGGCCCAGCCTTATCGGTAAGAAGCAGAAGAAACTGATATGAGGGTGAAAATGGGGTTAGGAATCTCCATATGAAATACAGGTAGTCCTCAACTTACAACCACAATTGAGTCCAAAATTTATGTTGCTAAGTGAGACATTTGTTAAGTGAGTTTTTCTCCATTTTACAACCTTTCTCGCCACAGTTGTTAAGTGAGTCACTGCAGTTAAGTTAGTAACACAGTTGTTAAGTGAATCTGACTTCCCCATTGACTGCTTGTCAGAAGGCCATAAAAGGTGATCACATGACCCCAGGATATTGCAACTGTCATAAATATGAGTCAGTTGCCAAACATTTGAATTTTGATCACATGACCATGGGGATGCTACAATGGTCGTAAGTGTGAAAAATAGTCATAAGTCATTTTTTTCACTGCCGTTATAACTTTGAATGATCACTTAATGAACTATTGTAAGTCGAGGACTACCTGTATTTGTCTTTATGTCAATGATGCTGTAACTGTTCCAAGGGAAGGCCCCTAATAATAAAGGATTTTTTAAAATCTCTACTGCATTTTTCTCAATTGTCTTTCTCTTTATTGTATCTCTATGGAGATTGAGCCCTGTCATACTGCTGGGCAAGCTGAGGAAAACCCATTTTTATACAGGATAATAGTAGCGAGAGTTTTATATGCACAAAGGTGGAAGGGCTTACAAATATCTATAATGGAAGAATGGATGGTGAATGGATGGTGGAATTGGCAGAGATGGCAAAGTTGGCAGCCTTGATGAAAGAAAAGATTTTGACAAATTTTATTTCTACTTGGAAACCATTTTGGAGTTTTTTTGCAAGAAACTGAAAGAAATGAAAAGTTGATTTGAGGATTTGATGATTAGAATTATATAACATTATGGAAATAATGTAGACTAATATGCATTTTTTACTTACCGGTATATCTGTACCAAAAAAATCCTGGAAATCATTCTTTTTGTATTTTTCTTCGGTTTTTTTCCTTCTTTCTTTCTTGCACTTTCTGTTATATATATGGAAAACCTAGCCAAGGGTTCACTAACGAAGCAGTTTGCAATTCCCAACCTGTAAATCGTGGGGGGGTGGTGGTGGTGTGTTTCTAGGAAAACCAAGTTTAGGGATACACACATAAATGTTCCTACTTCTCTAAGCAGAGCTCTGTCACGGCTCAGAAATCTCCTTTCTGGCTATTACAGAGGTGTTGGAGTTTGGTGATGCTCCAATGAACTGCTACCAAATCGTAGGTTATACCAGAGAATACAGAGGAACTGTCCAAAAATAGAAGTAGGGTTTTCCCTATGTATGTTATGACTCACTGAGATTCTTGTCCGGTCATCCAGAAATACTTATTTTTTTCTCCTCCTTTTTCTGTATCTCGCCCCATGTATCTACCTTGCCTTCAAGAAGCCTCCAGCATCCAAACATACTACAGTGCCTCGGCTTATGCACAGAAACTATACCCTTCCTCCTGATCATGGAATTCTGCCAACTGGTAAGTCAACTGGAGCGCAACTGAAAATCAGATTTCAGAATTACTGAAGTCCAAATCCTATTGCCATGAATCTGGAATGCCCAGGGCACCAGTGCTCTGAATCTGGAGTAACCACAATATCAGTAGTCACTCTAGAATAATGTCTGTCCCCTTGTCAATGTGGCGCTAATGACAACATTAATTTCCATAG
This sequence comes from Diadophis punctatus similis, assembly GCA_023053685.1. NCBI lineage: Eukaryota > Metazoa > Chordata > Lepidosauria > Squamata > Dipsadidae > Diadophis > Diadophis punctatus. Next base: position 356,647 of record JALIGW010000139.1, on the reverse strand, counting down.
CCATTCATTCAAAATTGCTTTGCCCAAGTAGATATAAGTAGGGAGCCTGGCGTTCCTTGTAGGCGGCAGTTGTGTAGAATATTAACCTCATATTTTTCTTTAATTACATCTTACTTTTAAAACAGTGAGGAACCTGCAATAACTGTGAGAAAATCACAGCCTACACCGCTAATCAAATACCTTGTGTGGCTTTATTAATTTGAATAATGTAGGTCTGAGTGAGCCCAGTGCTTGCTACTTAACTTCCAAATAGGCTTTGTGATGTTACAACATAGTTCAAATCTACCTGGCACTTTTCTTAAGTCAGTTTAGAATGAGGGCAGGATATATAATATGGATAATGTGAACTTTGAATGAGAATAAGGATATCTTGGATTTTTCGTCATGTCCAAGAATTGTTTTTACTGGGGATATTGCGTACAAGATATTCAAAAGAAGAAAGATACCTAATTTTACACATAGCCACAGCAGCTAGACTATCATACGCCCAGAACTGGAAATCAGAACACGTGCCCACTGCTTCGATGGTGCTTAGAAAAATACTCAATTGCGCAGAAATGTGCAAACTGACAATGGAGATTCATGGAAAAGACGACACGGATTTTTACGAAATATGGAATTAGGTATACTATTGGATTAAACAAAACCCAAAATTAAAAATTTGGCTATACGGATGAAGATGAATTGAGATATATCCATAAATGCTTTCTTTACAAGCTGTAATTAAATTACGGATGATATTCACCGACAATTATGATATGGAATGTACTTAAAATGTATATATAGATATTGATACGAAACAAACACTTTGACAACGCTGTTAAAGTATTGGATTATTTCTTGTTGTTTGTAAATATTTGTACTTGTTTGTGTTTGTGTGTTTTGTTCGTGTTTTTTTCTTATTGTAAAAATTTAATAAAGACTATTTTTTTAAAAAAAAAGGATATCTTGGATTTTTCAAAAATGTCTGGATAATTTTCATGGATCCCAGACAAGATTACTAGATTTGCAAACTTGGTCACTTTCTTCTTCTCTCTTGGTGTCTCCACCCACAGGGAGATCTGAAACGTTACTTACGAGCTCAACGCAAAGCAGATGGAATGACTCCCGATTTACTGACATGCGACCTCAGCACATTGCAGCGCATGGCGTATGAAATCACGCTAGGAGTGCTACACTTGCATAAAAACAATTACATTCACAGGTAGGGATGACGTCTAGAAATCTGAACTTTTGCAGCTTCGGGAAAGAAAGTGTGAACCAGGATGCAAAAGAAATCAAGGAGAGTGTGAGATTTTTAGATTTATTTAGATTTAGATTTAGATTTATTATTAGAGTTGGAAGGGACCTTGTAGGTCATCTAGGCCAACCCCCTGCTCAAGCAGGAGTTCCTACACCATTTGAGACAGATGGCAGTCCAGTCTCCCCTTGAAGGTCGCAAGTGTTGGGGCTCTCACAACCTCCGCTGGCAAGCTGTTCCACTGGTTAATCGCTCTCACCGTCAGAAAGTTTCTCCTCACTTCCAGGTTGAATCTCTCCTTGGTCAGCTTCCATCCATTATTCCTTGTTTGGCTTTCTGGTGCCATAGAGAACAGCCTGACCCCCTCCTCTCTGTGGTATCCCCTCAAGTATTGGAACACTGCTATCATGTCACCCCTGGTCCTTCTCTTCGCCAGACTGTCCAAGCTCAGTTCCTGCAACCGCTCTTTGTATGTTTTATTTTCCAGACCCTTTATCATCCTGGTTGCTCTTTTCTGCACTTTCTCTAGAGTTTCAGTGTTTTTTTTTTGGAATGTGTTGACCAAAACTGGATGCAGTACTCTAGGTGTGGTCTGACCAAGGCTTTATAGAGTGGTACTAGTACCTCTCTGGTCCTTGATTGTATCCCTCTATTTATGCAGCTCAGGACTGCGTTGGCCTTTTTGGCTGCTGCTGCACACTGCTGGCTCATATTTAGTTGGCTGTCTACCAAGACTCCGAGATCCCTCTCGCAATCGCTGCTATTGAGTGTGGTTTCGCCCAGTTTGTATGTGTATTTTTGATTCTTCTTACCTAGGTGTAGAATTTTACTTTTCTCCGTGTTAAATTTCATTTTATTGGTTTGGGCCCATTGTTCGAGTCTGTCGAGGTCCCTCTGGATTTTGAGTCTGTCCTCTGGGGTGTTTGCTACTCCCGCCAGCTTGGTATCATCTGCAAATTTGGTTAGTTCTCCTGCTATTCCCTCATCTAGGTCATTTATGAAGATATTAAAGAGCACTGGGCCTAGGACGGAACCTTGTGGTACCCCACTGCTTACTTCTCTCCATGTGGACTTAGACCCATTGAGGACTACTCGCTGGGTCCGGTTGGTCAGCCAGTTGTTAATCCACCTGGTTGTGTAGCTGTCTATCCCGCTTTTTTCTAGCTTATGAAGAAGTAGGTTGTGGTCTACTTTGTCAAATGCTTTGCTGAAGTCCAGGTATATTAACGCGCTCTACATGGGGCTACCCTTAAAGAGTGTCCGGAGACTGCAATTGGTGCAAAATGCAGCTGCGTGAGCTGTGGTGGGTGCACCAAGATACACCCACGTAACACCTGTTTTCTGCCAGCTGCATTGGTTGCCCATTAGTCTCCGAACGCAATTTAAGGTGTTGGTTATGACCTTTAAAGCCCTAGATGGCTCAGGACCAGGCTACCTTCGGGACCGCATCCTGCCACATACCTCCCTACGACCGGTTAGGTCCCACAGAGTTGGTCTTCTCCAGGTCCCATCAACCAAGCAATGCCGTTTGGCGGGACCACGGGGGAGAGCTTTCTCTGTGGGAGCTCCTTCTCTTTGGAACCAACTACCACCAGAGATCCGGACTATCCCCACCCTGCTGGCCTTCCGTAAGGCCGTGAAAACGTGGCTTTTCAAGCAGGCAGGCTAAAATAAGACCAATGAGAACATCTGTGGTCTTCCCATGTATGAATGATGATAATGTCTTTTAATTTTTATAACTGTTTTTAAAGTATTATTATTGTGTTTCTTTTTAATAAATTGTTCTTCTTTCCTGTTGTACGCCGCCCAGAGTCCCGCGGGAGTTGGGCGGCCTATAAGAACGAACAAATGAAATAAATAAATAATAAATAAATTATGTTTACTGCATTTCACTGGTCTACTAATTTGGTCACAGTGTTGAAGAATGAAATGAGGTTGGTTTGGCATGACTTGTTCTTAACAAATCCGTGTTGGCTGTTGGTTATTACTTGGTTTGTTTCTAGATGATGGGAGATCTGGCTTTTAATTATTTTTTCCAGTATTTTCCCAGGTATTGATGTTAGGCTGATTGGTCTGTAGTTTCCTGGGTCTGGTTTTTTTTACCTTTTTTGTAGATGGGGACCATGTCAGCTCTTTTCCAGTCCTCAGGTAGTTCCCCTGCGTTCCAGGATTTGTGGAAGATGTGGTGCAGTGGTTCCGAAATGACTTCTGCTAGTTCTTTTAGGACTCTGGGGTGTAATCCGTCTGGTCCTGGTGCTTTGTATTCGTTAAGTTCAGATAGGTGATCTCTTACTGTATTTTTGCTTAGGTTGAGTCTTGCTTCAAATCTGTTTTTTATATTTGTGTTGCTGGGTAGTTGAGCTGCAGTTTCCTTTTGTGTGAAGACTGATGCGAAGAACATGTTCAGTAGCTCTGCTTTGTCTGTGTTGTCTTTTACTTCTTTGCCATCTTCTCTCTTTAGTGGACCAACTGTTTCTTTGATTTTTTTCTTGTTGTTAATGTGTTGGAGGAAGCTTTTTTTGTTGTCTTTGACTTCTGTTGCGAGTCTTTGTTCATTCTGGGCCTTTGCTGTCCTGATTTTTTCTTTACAGATTCTGTCTGTCTGTCTGTTGGTACTCTGCCTTGGTTATGTGCCCCTCTTTCCATTTTTTGTATGTATCTTTTTTTCATTCAGTTTATCAGTGAGGTCTTTGTTTAGCCATGCTGGTTTCCTTTTGGATTTCTTGTTTTTCTTCCTCATCGGTATTGTGGTGTTCTGGGCTTTTATGATCGTGTTTTTCAGGATCTCCCAGGCTTCTTGAGTTGTTTTACCCTTTAGTACTTTCATCCAAGGGATCTTCCCCAAGTTTTCTCTGAGTTTGTTGAAGTTGGCTTTTTTAAAGTCTGGGATATAGGTGTCGTTATGTTCAGTTATTTGTGTTTGCGTTATGGTGAATTTTAGTATTACGTGGTCACTCTCACCCAGTGTTCCTGCAGCTTCGACTCCTTCTATTGTTTCTTCTCTGTTTGTGAGTATTAAATCCAGTATGGCTGCCCCTCTAGTTCCCTTCTCCACTTTTTGGACAATGAAGTTGTCAGCTAGGCTGGTTAGGAATCTGTTAGATTTAGAATTTCAGGTTCTCCCTTGGTGGGTGTGGCTTGGTGGGCATGGCAGGGGAAGGATACTGTAAAATCTCCATTCCCACCCCACTCCAGGGGAAGGATACTGCAAAATCCCCATTTCCTCCTGATCAGCTGGGACTCGGGAGGCAGAGAATAGATGGGCCAGTCAGAGGTGGTGTTTACCAGTTCTCCAAACTACTCAAAATTTCCACTACCTTTCTCTTCCTTTCTCTTTCTTTCTCTCTCCCTTTTTCTTTCTTTCCCTTTTCTTTCTTTCTTTTTTCTTTTCTTTCTTGTCTCTCCCTTCTCTCTCCCTTCTCTCTCTTTCTCTTTCTCTTTCTCTTTCTCTTTCTTTCTTTCTTTCTTTCTTTCTTTCTTTCTTTCTTTCTTTCTTTCTTTCTTTCTTTCTCTCTTTCTCTTCCTTTCTTTCTCTTTCTTTCTCTCTCCCTTTTTCTTTCTTTCCCTTTTCTTTCTTTCTTTTTTCTTTTTTCTTTTCTTTCTTGTCTCTCCCTTCTCTCTCCCTTCTCTCTCTTTCTCTTCCTCTTTCTTTCTTTCTTTCTTTCTTTCTTTCTTTCTTTCTTTCTTTCTTTCTTTCTTTCTTTCTTTCTTTCTCTCTTTCTCTATTTATCTTTCTCTCTTTCTCTCTTTCTCTCTTTCTCTCTCTTTCTATCCCGTCCCTTCCTCCTTCCAAAGCTAGGAGACCCACCTGAAACAAAAACTCCTTTGGATGAAACCGGCCATTACACACACAGAGACAGAGACACAGACACACACAGAGAGACACACACAGACACACACACACACTCGCTTCCAACCAGCTCTCACACCTCGCCTTGTTGTTTGCTTTTAGCGGCAGGTCAGTCGCCAAAGTAATTTCCAAACGCCCGGCAGCATCGCTCACCTCCCAGGAAGCCCCGGTTGATTGACTGACTGGGGCGCACACACTGTGCTGGTGGTGCACTTGGATCAGTGCCTCTTTTGCGCAAGCAAGCCTCTCTCTCTGGAGCAGCCATGGGAAGGAGGTGGACTTGTGGGGAGTTGGAAGGGGCGGGGGGGTGCCTTGTTTACACCGCACATTGGAATGGGAGGAGAGAGAGAGAGAGAGAGAGAGAGAGAGAGAGAGAGAGAGAGAGAGAGAGAGAGAGAGAGAGAGAGAGAGAGAGAGAGAGAGAGAGAACGAATGAGAGAGCGAGAGCAAGAGCGAGCAATCAGACACTTTTCAACATTGTGGCCCGCCTGGGAGGAGGGTATAGAGACCCTCTCCCCCATTTCCTCTCGATCTCCCTTCCTCGTCCCCCAAGTTTTTCTTTTCTCCCATTCATTCTCTTTCTCTCCCCACCACCTCCTGAGAGCGAGGCGGCGCTGGTTTGAATGGGAGTTTTCTTGGCTCTGGAAGGGGCAGAAGGTTTGCGTGGGTTTGGGCTCGGCTCCCCAGAACTTATTTGGGAGAAGTGTCGCTCTGAACATCATGCTGCTTTGGCGATGGCTGCATCGCCCCGGCAGACCAAGTTGGGGTGCGTGTGTGGGGGGTATCCGCTGAATCTCGGAGAGGTGTGTTTAACCGGAGGTGCCTCCGGATCGTTGAGAATACCCCCTTTATTCCTGCTTGCTTGTGAAGCCGCTGCCCACTTGCCCCCCTGCTCCCATCACTATTCCTTTTCAGCCTTGCCAAGAGAAGGGGATTAGCCCCTACCCCTCCACCCCCAGCTAACCAGTTCGAGGCTGGAAATCCTTTGCTTTTGCCTTCTCTCTTTCCTGGGGAAGGGGGATGAGAAGGGGCAAGGAGAGCCACCCTGAAGCAGCAGAGACCCTTCCCCTCCGAGGGCTGGACTCGGTCCCACTGGCAATGCAGGGGCCGCAGGCCGTTTGGAGCGGCAAAGTGGTGGTGGCGTTTGGCTGTTTGAGCCTGCAATGGCAGGCTGTTTGGAGCAGCAATGTGGTGGTGGCAGCAGGCCGTTTGGAGCGGCAATATGGTGGTGGCGGTAAGCCTCGCTGTGTCCCCCCCTGCAGCCCCTTTGGCCGAGCACAGTAGGCCCCCACCCCTGCTGTCAGCCTTACCTTCTCAGGCCAGGTGACGAGTGGCCGCAACACATTACTATTCTGCTGCTGGAGAGGTCGGGAGCAGCCCAAGGCGGGCGTTCGGGAGCAGGCCAAGATGAGCGGGAGGCCGCCACATCGTAGGCCGCGGCAAAGGCAGGCAAGCAGGCTGGGCCGCGTGGCCATGTGGTCAAGGCAAGGCAGCCAAAGAGTAGATGCAGCTATGCCGCGGTGTGACTCTAAGGCACCAGCCAAGGCGTGCGAGGCAAGTAGTGGCGGGGCGGGGCGGGGCTGGGCTGGGTGGGGGGTGGCCAGCCAGAATTTTTACTACCGGTTCACCCGAACCGGGCTGGACCGGCTGAATCCCACCACTGCTTCAACTCCCAAAATTCCCCACTCACCTTGGAGTTAAATTCCACAGCTCTTAAAGTTGCCAAGATTGAGAAACACTGTTCTAGTGTATGATCAGCTATACAAACTCAGGCTTTTTAGTATATTGCTCGAATCCAGTATTCTACCTTGTTCATTTTGCAAGCCAGAATTTGTATACCAAAAACAGGTTTTCATTTACAATCCTGTCTGTAAAGAATGCAAGAAGCAAAGAGCGGGGTTTAAACAAAACACCCCTGCTTTATTTAGTCCAGGGCTTGGGAAACTGAAGCTTTCCCAGTGTTATTGAGAATGATATCTCCCAAAATCCCTCACCACTGATTATGATGGCTGGATTAACTGGGAGCTCTATTTTAACAATATAAGGAGGGCCAAGGTTCTGGTTAGAGATCCAGTTTGGTGTAGTGGTTAAGACATCAGGCTAGTATCTAGGGGACTGTGAGTTCTAGTCCTGCCTTGGGCGTAAGGCTAGCTGGGTGACTTTGGGCCTGTCACTCTCTCTCAGCCCTAGGAAACAGGCAATGGCAAACCACTACTGAAATCCTGCCAAAAAAATCGCAGGGACTAGTCCAGGAGTTAGTACTGACTTAAAGGCACCAAAATAAATAAATAAATTCTGGTCAATCAGCCAAAATCCTAGAAAGAGTTAAGAAAATAATCAGGTCACATAGCAAGATTCTGCAGAATCCTGCCTTACCATTCAAGGGGATCGCAACCTTTTTAATCCTTGTAAGTTATTGTGAGGATAAAAAGGTGCCCTCTGAATTTTTGAAGGCAACATGGGTTACCCCCCCAAAAAAACCCCTCCCCCATAACAAAAAAACAACTTTTATCCTCACTATGTATATTGGGAAAGCTTAATATAAGAAAGGGTAAAAAATGAGGGTCCCCCTTCTCACCTGACTCAAAGTCCTCTTGTCCTCCACAGTGACCTGGCACTTCGGAACTGCTTACTGACCTCAGATCTCACAGTGAGGGTTGGGAATTATGGCCTGTCACACAACAACTACAAGGTATGGGAAGAAAGTACCACAAAGAATCTAAGATGGGTCTCAAGGGAGTCTTAGGCAATGAGTAGATGAGGCAATTTATTTGTCACGGTTATTTGCAGAACATTTCTGATCCATTATGAGATTAAACTTCCCGTTCTTTTTTAAAGGAAATTATTATGAGCAGTTTAATTTAGAGCAAACTACTGTATAATATTGCATGGGCCTTAGAGGGAACTATGTAATGGGTGTTAGTTGAGAAGCAGAGCATCTAGGAACTATGAGATGTTGGGATGTTGAGATGTCTACAACTCAGTTTCTATTCTGTGCCGTTTCTCATTTCTATTTCATAGGAAGATTATTACATCACTCCGGACCGGCTCTGGATTCCTTTGCGTTGGGTTGCCCCAGAACTGTTGGATGAGATGCATGGAAATCTCATTGTTGTGGATCAGACCAAGGAGAGCAATGTTTGGTGAGTCCCAAGAGTCTCTCTTGGACTGAGGAAATTTAATTTGTATTCTTAAGCAGGGATATACAATCCATCTGGGTTAAAGCTGAAACAAATATTTCCAAGTCCACAAGGAAATGCTCCTCAGTGTTTGCAAGCATTAATCCAGTGCACGCATCCCCAGTAAAACACAATGATGCCACAATGGTAACACATTATGCTTGATGTCAACTTGGAATCCTTGGTAGATTCAATAGCATACAAATAGAATGAATAGATTAACAATAATGCAAATGTTGAACAGGTAAACCTTACAACCATTCATTTAGCAACGATTCAAAGTTGCAATGGCACGGAGAAAAGTGACTTACAACCAATCCTTGCACTTAAGACCATTGCAGAAACCCCACAGTTAAGTCATCAAAATTCAGGATGGCTTGGCAACTGGGATGCATTTACAACGGTTGCAGCATCTCCAGGTCATGCGATCTCCATTTGGGACCTTTCTAGCTGGCTTCCGACAAGCAAAGTCAATGAGGGAACCTTGATGACCACATGATTTATTTAACAACTACAGCAATTCGCTTAACAGCTATGGCAAAAAAGGTTCTAAAATGGGCATGACTCACTTAACAACTGCCTTGCTTAGCAATGGAAATTCTAGTCCCGATTGTGGTCGTAAGTTGAGGACTATATGTATACTAATGCAAATATGTAAGTGATAGCATTTGTATTATTATACAGGTTTTATCATTTATCATTTGCCCCCCCCCTTACAGAAATCCATGCACTGAATTAGTTATTTTGAGCCACCCATCACAATCCTCTTAGGGATGAATGTTCTTTTATTCAAGCAAGTGATTTTTCACCTTCCTCTTTCTTTCCTGTTCAGTCATAAACAAAAACAAAACAGAGTTTAGGAAGGAAAACCTTGTAAGCAGTATTACTGCCATGTTCCTTTACTCTAAAGAAGACCCCTCTCACGTTTCTGGCCAAATGGACATGTTTGAAATTATATTATGGCTGCTCCCCAGAGGGAGAGGGAGAACAGTTGTCTATTTCCCAGATGGCTGACTTACCTGCCACTCTTCTCAGTCTCAACCCTCAAGCTCTGTACTGTCCATAATCACAATGGTCCCTTTTCTGAGGAGATGGCATTCGTCCAAAACAAAAGACTGTGTAGCATTGCTAATCAAAATTATGGGGCCCCGTGGGAATCCAGAGAGAGCCCTGGAAATGAAGATGATGTTGGAGGCTGGCGCTTTGCTTTGCAGCATGCCAATTTTCTATTTTTTAATTAAAGCTGTTACTTTAATGTAACCACCTGGGAGAGAAATCTTGCCAAAAGATGTGTGTGTGGACACACTGATGCCCTGAGGTACCAGCTCTAAGGCCTGGTGCACATGGGTTTTATTTTAGGGTTCTTCCTCATTACACATTCCTGCTGTTCTTTACCAGACACCAGAAAAATATGCTGTTGTCAATTATGCTACTCCCACAGCTTAAATGTGCCTCAGCAACAAGGCTGGGGAGTAATGCTGTTCTTGTAAATTTATTTATTTATTTATTTATTTGGCAGTTTTTCTATGCCGCCCTACTCCCTCAGGACTCAGGGCGGCGTACAACATTTTATGAAAACTCCAAACAAATCATTAAAAAAGGCAGTTTTAAAAACAATTTAAAAAAACATATAAACACCATACATACATGGGGGAGACATCAGATATAAGTCATCTCAAACTCACCCCGCCTGCAGGAAGAGCCATGTCTTAATGGCTTTTCGGAAGGCCAGCAAGGTGGGGATGATTCGGATCTCTGGGGGAAGTTGGTTCCAGAGAGCAGGGGCCCCTACAGAGAAGGCCCTCCCCCTAGGCCCTGCCAGTCGGCAATGTTTGGCTGACGGGACCTGGAGGAGACCCACTCTGTGGAACCTGACCAGTCGAAGGGAAGAATGAGATAGAATGCGGTCCCGGAGATAGCCTGGTCCTAAGCCATGTAGGGCTTTAAAGATGATGATCAGCACCTTGAATTGTACCCGGAGACTAATGGGCAACCAATGCAGCTGGCGGAGTATAGGTGTTGCATGGGTGTACCTTGAAACACCCACCACAGCACGCGCAGCTGCATTTTGCACCAGTTGAAGTCTCCAAGTATGGTCGCAATTGGTGCACCAGGCGAACCTGTGCAAAAGCCCCCCTAGCCACAGCTGCAAGGTGTTGGTCTATAGAGCAGAAGAGTTTCAAGGCAGTGATGGGTAGATTTCCCTCCCTCCTCACCTGGCAGTGTGAAAATCAGCCACCAACTGAGTTCATAATGTGTGGCTGGAAGAGGATGGGACTCTGGAAATGTCTGGTAATGGTGGCTTAGCTGGGATGTGCAAAAAGCTAGTTTTCCACAAGGCTGTTAGATATTTCTAATATATACAAAAACATACTCCAGACTGACATTTATATCTTGAACTTGTACTCGTAGTCCTTGACCTACAACCAACCATTCAAAGTTACAATGGCACTGAAAAAAAGTGATTTATGACCAGTCCTCACACTTACGACCATTGCAGCAGCCCCATGATCACATAATCAAAAGTTGGGCACTTGGCAACCAGCATGTATTTACAATGGTTGCAGTGTCTCAAGGTCATGGGATCACCATTTGTGACCTTCCCAGCAAGCAAAGTCAATGAGGCAAGCTGGATTTGTTTAACGACCATGTGATTCATTTAACAATTGAGGTGATTCACTTAACAACCATGGCAAAAAAGGCAATAACATTGGGTGTGACTCATTTAACAATCGCCTTGCTTAACAGTGGAAATTCTGGTCCCAATTGTGGTCATAAGTTGAGGATTACCTACCTGCAAATACTGCATGATCAATACAGTGCTGGTACCAGCTGGCATGAGCTAAAGCACCCAAAAATTGTCTGCATAGTGCACAAAATAGCTGCCCCTTCCAAATTAATCAAAGCAGTGAAAAGTGTGGTCACAGAAAAATACTTGACCACAAAAGAAACTGAACATCTATCTTGCTCTCTTTTCAGACCTAAACTGCTGGCAGGATTTGATTCTTTTTCCCAGATTAAATTGATTGGATTGTTCCTGTACTTTTTTAAAGAGAGATCTGCAGCTTTTTCCAAAACTGTTAAACATGTATTTGAAAAAGAGATGTACTGCTCTTCCCGAAGATTGTTAGTCCATGGAAATGAGAGTCTCAGCATTTCCCAAACCATATTTGAGGCATTCGGAAGACTGACTGACTGACTGACTGACTGACTGACTGACTGACTATTTATTTATTTATTTATTTATTTATTTATTTATTTATTTATTTATTTATTTATTTATTTATTTATTTATTTATTTATTTATTTATTTATTTATTTATTTATTTATTCATTCATTCATTCATTCATTCATTCATTCATTCATTCATTCATTCATTCATTTTCTATAACTGCCCACCTCAGTCAATGACTCTGGGCCACTTACAATTCAAAAAAATGTATATTACAATTAGGGCATATCCACAACAGCTTCAAACAGCCTATAGGAGCTGAGGTAATCACAGCCCCTGACTCATTATTGCCAGCATTATAATTGAGGCATTATCATTTGTTCACACAGTATCCTTTGTTCACATAGCAAAGAGGACTTTCCCCTGGGTCTTGATCTCCCTGTGTTCTTCGCAGGTCAATGGGGGTGACCATCTGGGAACTGTTTGAATTCGGCTCCCAGCCTTACCGGCATCTTTCTGATGAGGAGGTGCTGACTTTTGTCATCAAGGAGCAGCAGATGAAACTGGCCAAACCTCGCCTTAAGCTTCCTTACTCAGACTATTGGTGAGTTCTTCCTCCTTAGGCCAACAAATCCATCATCCACCAACTGGGATGCTATCAGCCCAGGACCCTTCCAGTAGAAGCCACAATAACATCACAAGTGCCATTACGTCATTGTGCAAATGATGTGCATATATACAGTAGGTAGTCCTCAAGTTGCAGCTGGTCATTTAAGCGACTGTTTGAAGTTATGATAGACCTCACCAAAAGGTACTTTGAACCCAGTTCCAAAGTTCTAGCAGCCAGGCCTCTCCCCAGGGTCATGTGACTGCATTTTGGGCACTCTGCAACCGGCCCATATTTACAGCTGTTTGTACTATCCCTTGGTGAGATGACAATGATTTGCAATGTTTTTTTGCCAAAAAAAATGGTGTTTACTTCTGGTTTCCAGCAAAAACACTCCATAGAGATCAATAGGTTTGCTTAATGACCACAGCACTTGCTTAACAACCACAGATTCACTTAATGACTGTCTCAAGAAAATGTCGTAAAAATGGGCCAGTCACCTGGTGACCCACTTTACAACTGTCATGACTTATGACTGTAATAGGCAGGATCCATTATGGTTGTAATTCAAGGACTACATGTCCCAAAGGGGCTTTTTCAAAAGGCAACTGGGCTTTGTTTTCCTTGAAGACATTTCGCTTCTCATCCAAGAACTGAGAGCTGAAGAAGCTTCTTGGATGAGAAGCGAAACGTCTTCAAGGAAAAACCAGTTGCCTTTTGAAAAAGCCCCTTTGGGACAACCATGACCTGGATGACTGAGAATCTCCATAGACATCAAGGACTACCTGTATACACAATTTGCATCATTTGTATTTGTACACCTTGGCAGATATGGCTTCATTCCCCACCCCACCCCCCATCTTTCCCACTGCAGATATCCCTGTCCCCTTCATCCTTGACAGACATCTATTGAGGTTTCATGGACAGTTTGTGATCTGGGATGTTATCCCTAAACTTTATGATGCTTGCCTTAGCATTCTTTTTTTAATTTTCTTTTATTTAAACAAACATTAAAAACATTGGACACAGTGTGACCATCCTGTTTTGGTCATTTCTTTACATAATATTTACATAACAACAAATACAGTTATTGCTCATCATACATTACTATTTTGGTCTTATATATATATCCCTTGTCCTTATTTATTTATATATCTAAGCCTTGCCCAATTTCCCTTCTCTACACCCTAAGTCTTTACTTCTCCGACTCCTTTTTCTCCTTTCTATCCATTGATACAGTTTGTCCCATATTTCAAAGTATTCTGTCTCACCCTTGTTTTTAAGTTCTAATGTTAACCTGTCCATTTCTGCGCATGCCAATATTTTCTTTATTATTTCTTCTTCCGGAGGTGTTTCTTCATTTTTCCAGTATTGCACATAGACCAGTCTTGCTGCAGTTATTATATGCAGCATTAGGTATATCTGTCCTTTGTCATATTTCTCATTAGTGATTCCTAGTAGAAACAATTCTGGTTTCATGTCTATATTTTTATTTAATATTTCTTCCAGCCATGTTTTAACCTGATGCCAAAATTTCCTTGCTTTTATACACAACCACCACATATTCTCCACTTTTCTCCAAGGCACCTGGGGGTAGAACAAGAAGCAATGGGTGGAAACTAATCAAGGAGAGAAGCAACTTAGAACTAAGGAGAAATTTCCTGACAGTTAGAACAATTAATCAGTGGAACAGCTTACCTCCAGAGGTTGTGAATGCTCCAACACTGGACATTTTTAAGAAGATGTTGGATAACCATCTGTCTGAAGTAGTGTAGGGTTTCCTGCGTAAGCAGGGGGTTGGACTAGAAGACCTCCAAGGTCCCTTCCAATTCTGTTGTTGTTATTATTATTATTATTATTATTATTATTATTATTATTATTATTATTATTATTATTATTATTATTATTATTATTATTATTATTATTATTATTATTATTATTATTATTATTATTATTATTATTATTATTATTATTATTATATGATAGAAAGAACCTTTTGCTATTTTGCATTTCCAACATTGCGATGAAAGTTTTCTGTCCATTTTTGCTAAACTTGTTGGCGGAAGATGCCACCTATAAAACATTTTATATAAATTTTCTTTGTAAGCCGTAGCCAAGGTTAGTTTCCTGTTCCTTTCCCATAACTCTTGCCATTTGTCCAAATTAATATTATAACCAAAATTTTGAGCCCAAATAACCATAGTTTCTTTAACTTGTTCTTCCGCCATTTTGTATTCCAATAAATATTGATAGATTTTCCTTATCATCTTTTCATCCGTTCCTAGCAAGATTTTGTCTATCGCCATTGGTTCCTTCTTAATAACCCATTCTTTTTTATCTTTTATATATCTTGATTTAATCTGCAGATACGCCCACCATTCCAGTTCTATCCCTTCCTCTTGTAGCTCTTTCCTGGATTTTAAATCCCCTTCTTCATTTAAAATATCTTTGTACGTGGTTACTTTCCCCAAATTCATAAACTTTGGATGCACCAATGCCTCTAATGAGGAAAACCAAGCCGGAATTTCCCTGTAAACCTGTTGCTTTACTTTTATCCATACTTCAAAAATAGCTCATCTAACATGATGCCTTTGGAAGTACTGGTGAGCTTTATGTCTGCCATCCTACAGGAATGCATGCCACCCTATTTGCATGTCATGTCCTTCCAACGTTAATACCCTCTTATTTTTTAAATTTATCCATTCTCTCGCCCATGTGAGCACGGCGGCTTGATAATACCTTTCCCAATCTGGTAGGCCGAATCCTCCTCTTTCTTTAGCTTCTTGCAATAATTTTAATTTGATTCTAGGTCTTTTTCCTTGCCAAATAAATTTAGCTATCATTTTGTTCAAATTTCTAAAATATTCTTGGTCCAATTTTATAGGTATGTTCTGGAATAAAAAAAGAATTTTTGGCAGAATGTTCATTTTTACAGTTGCAATTCTCCCCATGAAGGAGAGTTGCAACTTTCCCCATCTTTCCCAATCCGTCTTTATTTGATCGTTTAATTTGTTATAATTATCTTCTTTAATTGTTATGCATCTTGCCGTTAATAATATTCCCAAATACTTCACTTTTTTCGCTATTTGAAGGCTTATTCTCTCCATCAATTCTTTTTTCTGTGTTATGGACATATTTTTAACTATCATTTTGGTTTTTTCCCTGTTTATTCTCAATCCTGCTACTTCCCCATATTCTCCCAGTACTTCCATAAGACATTGGCCAGATTGTAATGGCTCTTCTATTATAAATATGAGATCATCTGCAAAAGCTTGCAGTTTGTAAATTTCTTTCTTAATTTCCAGTCCTCTAATTTGTTTATCCTTCCATATTATTCTTGTCATTAACTCTAGAGTTAGTATAAACAATAGCGGCGATAGTGGGCATCCTTGTCTCGTTCCCTTCTGTATCTTAAAACGTTGTGTTACTTCCCTGTTTATTATGACTGTTGCCTCTTGTTTGGTATATATTGCTTTAAACACATTTATAAAATTATCACCAAATTCCATATAATTTAACTGTTTCAATATAAAATCCCAATTCATGTTGTCTAGAGCTTTTTGAGCGTCTAAAAATATTAGTCCCACTTGTATCTCACTATAAACTTCATAGTACTCTAGCACATCCAATATCGTCCTCATGTTATTTCTTATTTGCCTTTTAGGCAGAAAACCATTTTGGTCAACATGTATAAATTTATTCAAGTATCTTTTTAATCTTTCAGCCATTATTGTCATAAATATTTTATAGTCCAAATTTAATAATGATATTGGTCTATAGTTTTGAATTAGTGTTAGATCTGTATTTTCCTTTGGAATCAAAGTAATATTCGCCTCTGCCCATGAAGCTGGTGTCTTTGTTTCTTTCAATACCGCATTGAATACCTCGAGTAGCATTTCTCCTAAGGAGTCCTGTATTCCTTTATACAGTTTATTATTATTTATTTATTTATTATTAGGTTCTTCTATGCCGCCCTACTCCCTAAGGACTCAGGGCGGCGTACAACATTTTAAAAGAACACTAAACAATAAACATTCATTTAAAAACCATTTTAAAGCATTAAAAAAGTTAAAAGACGTTCAACAACATACATACTGGGGGAGATCTCGGATAAAAACTAGTCTCAAACCCCTGCCTGCAGGAAGAGCCATGTCTTGACGGCTTTCCAGAAGGCCAGCAGGGTGGGGATAATTCGGATCTCTGGGGGAAGTTGGTTCCAGAGCACGGCCCCCCCCCCACAGAGAAGGCCCTCCCCCTAGGGCCCGCCAGCCGTCATTGTTTGGCTGACGGGACCTGGAGGAGACCCACTCTGTGGGCCCTAACCGGTCGGAGGGAAGTATGAGGCAGAATGCGGTCCCGGAGGTAACCTGGTCCTAAGCCATGTAGGGCTTTAAAGATGATGATCAACACCTTGAATTGTACCCGGAGACCAATGGGCAGCCAATGCAGCTGGCGGAGTATGGGTGTTACGTGGGTGTATCTTGACACACCCACCACAGCACGCGCAGCCACATTTTGCACCAGCTGGAGTCTCCGAATACTCTTCAAGGGTAGCCCCATGTAGAGTGCATTGCAGTAGTCCAATCGAGAGGTAACCCATCAGGACCTGGCATTTTATTATTTTTCTGTTTTTTAATTGCATCTATTAACTCAGACATTCTAATATCTTCATTCAGCATATCTTTTATCTCCTCTGGAACTTTAGGTAAATCAGCTTTCTTAAAACATTGTTGCATTTTTTTCTTCTATATTACAACCCTCCTTTTTGTATAGTTTTTTATAAAAGTCATAAATTATATTTTTCTTCTCATTTTGATAAAGTATATTTCCCTCCTCATTTTGTAGCTTACTAATCAACCGTCTTTCTTTTTGTTTTTTCAGCTTATATGCTAGCCACTTCCCTGGTTTATTTGCATTTTCGAAGAAGTTTTGCTTACTCCACTTTATTTGTTGTGCTAGATCTTCTTTTTTTAGAATGTTCAATGTATGTTTGATTAGTTCCATTTGTTGTTTAATGTCTCCTCGTTGAGGTTCTGTTTGTAATCCTATCTCTAGTTTTATAAATTCCTCCTCTAGATCTTTCTGTCGTTTCTTCCTTTTATTTTCTTTGGCCATATATGCTATTGCAATGGCTCTCATAAATGCTTTCGCTGTGTTCCATAAATTTTGTAGGTTTGTGTCTTCTTTTTTATTTTCTTGAAAAAACAAACGCATTTGTTCTTCCATCTTCAGCCTAAATTCCTCGTGTTTTAAAATTGATCGTTTTAGGGTCCATCTAATCATTTTCTTTTGTCCCTTCCATCTAATTCTTATTGGGTTGTGGTTCACCCAAAGGTTAGTCTCTATTTCCACTTCCTCTACTTCCATATTTAATTCTGTTGACATCCAAACCATATCAATTCTGGACCACGATTTGTGTCTGTTCGAATAGTATTTAATTGCTTTTTCTCTTGATTTCGCTCTCTCCAACTATCTTGTATATTCAATTCCTCTACCATTTTGAAAAAAGATTTAGGTAATATTTTTCTAACTCCTTTCCTTACTTTATCACTTTTGTAATCTAATTTTCTGTCGTGTATGGCATTAAAATCCCCCAAAATACAAATATTATCTCCTTCTATTTCCCTGATTCTATTATGTAATTTCCTATAAAATTGTTCTTGCTCCTCATTTGGGGCATAAATTCCTACAAAAGTAATCGGTTTCTGATTTAATATTACTTCTATTATTAAAATCCTACCCTCTTCATCCTTGTAAATTTGTTTGGCCACAATATTCTCCTTAACATAAAACACTCCTCCTCTTTTTTTATATTGTGAAAGCGATGTAAATATCTTTCCCAGTTTTGGGTTTACCAATAATTGCTCATTTTGATTCTTTATATGAACTTCTTGTACTACTATTATGTCTAGGTTCATTTTATATAATTTATTTTGTAAAAAATCCTTTTTAGAGGGGAATTCAAACCATTAATGTTCAGAGATAGAATCTTAGTCTCTTCCAGTCCTACTCTACTTATATCTGGGTCTTGTCGCCCTTGTTGTTCTGATTTCTTTTGGTTCGTTAAGTCTTTCTTCATTATTTTCCGTTCTTCCTCCTTTCCCTCTATCTCTCTCCCTATTCTGTATTTCTGTCGCTTCTATTGCCGTTGATCTTATTTCTCCTTCCTCTCTTGTTTCTCTCTCCTCCACTTCTTACTCACTACTGAAATTCCTATTATAAAATTCCTCTGCTTTTTCGACCGTATCTATTCTAAATCTTTTTTCCTGCCACGAAATCATTATCCCCCCTGGCGTCAACCATCTAAAATTGATATTGTGTCTGATCAATTTTGAGGTCAAAAATTGATATGGCCTCCTCAGCTCTCTCACCCTCCTCGGCACCTGTTTCAACACCACTAATTATCTTCCTCTGTGTTCTATGGGGTCATCTCTAGTTCTATGAAAAATTTCATCTCTAATTGATTTTTTTAACGAATCTGACGTGGACTTATTTTGGTAAATTGTGTCGTCTAGCATAATTGGTGTGTCTTCGGTAAATCTCGTCCATTTCGATTAACATTTCTTCTTTTCCAATTCCCAAAGCCTTCGCCAATATTTCTGCCATTATCTCTGGCAAGTCTTCCCCATTTTCTTCTTTTAAATTTTGGAAGTGCAGATAATGTGCCGCTTTCTCAGACTTGAGAAAGATAATGGTCGTCTACAGTTCTTTATTTGCTTGCATTAACCTCTCATTCATTTCGTCCACTCTTTTTTCCTCCTTCCCCATTCTTTCTTCCATCTCTTGAAGTTTTTGTTCATTTCTCATAATTTGGTGTTGGAAGGTTTCAAATTTTCCATCCATCGATTGTATTTTTTCTTTGAGCTCTCCCGTGTCACTTCTTACCTCTCCTAACTCCCTTTTCAGATCTTCATGATTCTTTGTCATTGCATCTTGCATTTGTTGCAACATGGCCTGTAAGTCTTTGAATGAATTAGATCTTTCTTTAGTCACCATGTCTTCTATCGATCTTTGACCAGAAGGACTTGGAATAGCCGATGTGGACTGGACTACCTGTTTCCTCCCCATCCCAGTCTTTGTTAAATTCATAATACTTATCATTTTTAACCACCTCTTGAGCCAATACTCCCACTTTGTTTCCCCTCTTACGTCTCCCTCCACTGCTCTGATACTATTCATACAGTTAACTTGTCGTTATTTTGGGTCTATTAGCCTAATAGCACTGGTACAATAGTTTCCAAAAAGAAATTCTAATTATCTTAATTATGTATATCTTACTATAATACTATAATCACAGAAAGAAAAAAGAAATATCAGTTTAACAATCACTTAAACATATAGATATACATTAATATAAATATCACTAATTACTCCCCCCCTGGAAAATTATTCTTTCTTATAACAATTAACTCTTACATATATTTATATATATATTTTTCCTGAGCATTTTCTTTTCTTCAAAAAATCTCTTTCCTGAAACAGAGTTCACAAGTTCAATTAATCAATTAATCTTTCAGAACCCACTTATTATTATTGTCTTTGTGTTCTTTTTTCTTTTCTACCCACCCCCAAATGTCAGCTTATATGAATGTCAATCTTCTTTTCAACCAGTAGATGTCCCTCTTGTCTCTTCTATAATATAGCAGAAATGTTATCTCAATTCAAAATGTCAGCTCCCACAATTAGTCAGCTCTTTTTAACTGTCAAAGTTAAAATTATGACAGTCTACTTTATATTTTCTTCTGGAGTCTCACCCTGATGTTCTGACCCAGCTGCCAGACAAGGAAACACCACAAACAGCGTCCGAACAAACCTTGTTTTAATATTCACAAACTACTAATTATCTGTCTTAGCAGTCGTTTGTAAAGTCAATGAAATAATAAAGCAGTCTTTTCTGAGCAACAGCTGTTAATTAACCTTCTTAACAACCGGCAATAGTCCAAGCAACAAGAGTCAAATGTCCAACGAAGAGGTTGTCTTACTATTGATGGCAGAATGCCCAGGAGCAATTTGCAAGAATCTGGACGTCTTCCAAACACGAGCCAAACAGGAGTTTTGAAGTCAAAAGACACAACGGGAATTAACAAAGTTGTTTCCTGCAAATTGGTCAGTCCTTTTCCTCACTTAAATAGGCTATGGGAGTGACCAATTAACCCCAAGCCTTACTCCCGAGTAGACCTTCTCCTCAGGAGCCACTCCTGCCTTTTGGCAGCTCTGCGCGCATGCGCATTGAGAACAGGCTCCTCCTCCTCTTCTTCTTCTTCTGCCCTCATGGCAGAAGGTTCTGAAGGCCCTGGCTGAATCCCTGCCTCTGGCACCAAGTCTTCTCCAGCCTCCTCACTGTCTGACTCTGGTACCAGCTGCACAGGCTGATGGCAAATCACCACACCAGCCTCCTCGCTGTCTGAATCAGCTACCAGCTGCACAGGCCGCTGGTGGGCCACAACACCAGATCTCACCTTGATTTGCTTAAATGATCGCGTTTTCTGTTGTTCGACTTCCTCTTTTTCACCCGCACTTTCTCTCGCCGCCTCAAATCATGAAGAGGAGAAAAAACTTTCCACCGTCCTTCTTTCTGGGGCCCCTTCTCTCCTTTAATCCACCACCTGGGGTCTTCTCCAGGAAACTCTTCTCCCAAAAGCACTCACTCAGCATTGTCGGAATCAATTTTCTCCAAGATTAATCACTCCATTGTCCCGCTAACTTGTCGCCAGTCTCATCCAGCTGTCAGCTCTTCATGACCGCCATTACCGGCCGTCTGACCTGTCTGATCTCTCCAGTGCTTCTCCTGTCTATCCGACCTGGACCGCCATCCTAGATTCGGTTGTCAGGATGCCCCATTCTTCCGATCCCCCTCCGAGGGATCTACGGCTCCAAAAAGCTTATCGGACGGCTGGAAGTGGCTGTGTTTCACGGAGAGCCATTTTGCACACCCGTTCAGCTTGGCAGCTGGCCCCGTCCCCCGCCTTAGCATTCTTATTTCTCCTAATGTTCTTCCATTCTGCCCTCTCTGTATTCCTCTGACTCTTCCTCTGTCCACCCATTTCTCTCTCTGCACTGTCAGTATAGCCAGACTTTCTTCAGCTATGACCTCTCTTTGCATTTTTTTTCTTTTTCTGTTCTTCCTGGCTCACCCTAGCTAATTCAGGGGTCCCCAACCCCTGATCTGTGGACCGGCACCGGGCCGCGGCATGCCAGAAACTGGGCCATGCAAACAAGCGAAGCCCCATCCACGTCATGTAGGCAGCACATGAAACCATGCCCCCACTGGTCCGCAGAAAAACCTCTCTCCATGGAACTGGTCCCTTGTGCCCAAAAAGTTGGGGTCCGCTGAGCTAATTGATTGTCTGCAGCTTTCTATTTCTGTTAGCAATTGTCTGAGCTGCTAATCTGAGCTAAGGATTTCCTTTCAGATATTTTAAATATTTTTCTAGTAGTGATATTATCATTTTTAATATGTCATCATAACATAAGGTGCAATCCTATAAAAAACCAGGAAAGGAAGAATGCAGTGAAACAGTATAAAAAGATGATTTTTTTAAAATAAGGGGTTCTTTCTGTTGCAAATATTATTGTTACCCAGAAGGAAATCAATCTTTTTTTGTGACACAGGGACTTATTTTGATGCAGATGGCATGCGAACATGCAGTGCTTATGAAGAACCCCCTAACCAGAATCTGGTACTTAAATTTACAGGACTTATAGACTATTGTACTCAACCATATCTGAGTACCATGTAACTCCCCAAATTTGAAATTTGACTTAAAGTAAAAATACATAATAATTACAAATCAAAGTCAAGATTGTTCATTATAAAACCACCATATACACCGAGGGTCAAACACTCCAAAACATTATTAAAATGTTTCGAGGGCTGGATCAGCATTGTACTTGTCCTCTGCAGGCCGGCCTGGGGGGGAGGGGGGAGTCCTTGGGTGACTTTGCATCAATCACTTTCTCTCAACATAACCTACCTCACAATGTTGTTGTGGAAAAAAATGGAGGATGGGGTGTGATGTATATAGTACCTCGAACTCCTGGAAGAAACTCCTGGGATATAAATTAGACTAATTAAATAAAAGTGTGATGCTTTCCATAAAAAGAGCTAAATAATTTAATAGCCTTTTCCCTTTCTCTGAAACTCTGTTTTAAATTGGAACTCTATCTACACTCCAGGGGCGGGTTCCTAATTTTTTTACTACCACTCTGTGGGCGTGGCTTATTTTGTGGGTGTGACTTGTGACCGGGTGGGCGTGGGCCTCGGGAGCTTGGCAGTGGCCGGAGAAGCAGGGGTGGCATTGCCCACCCGCAATGCAGCCCACCGCAGCGGGAGCAGCAAAACCGCGGCAGCGGTTCTTCTAGGAGGCTCCGTCCAGCCTGAATGCTTCTCCCCATTAGATGATCCTAGGCTCCTGCCACCCGTTCCCCCTCCCCTCAGCAGCTCGAGAAGCCTCAAACGTGCAAAAATGCCTGGGATCATCACCGCACGTTCGTGGCTTCTCGGACTGCTGAAGGGAGGGGAACTGAGATAGGTCCTGCCACCCATTCCCCCTCCCCTCAGCAGCTCGAGAAGCCTCAAACGTGCGAAAATGCCTAGGATCATCACCGCGCATTCGTGGCTTCTCGGACTGCTGAAGGGATGGGAATGGAGATAGCTCCTGCCGCCCGTTCTTTCAGCGTCTCACGCGCTCCCTCAGCCATCCTCCCCTGCTTGGACTCACTCTGGGGTAGGAAGGCAGCGCATGCGCAGTGCCGGAAGCTCGGCTTCTGGGCATGAGCAGAAGAAAAAAAGTTTTTAAAAAAATTTTTTAGATTTTTTTAATGCCGGCGCCCAGGCACCGGCAACCGACCGCACCGGTACTGTGACATCACCAGCGGGCCGCTACCGGTGCTATAGAGTGGACCGCACTGGTAGGAACCCACCACTGCTACACTCCCTTTCCATTGGTAGAGTGCACCTGTTTGGTTTTTTTTTACAAATGTTTTATTTTATTTCCAAAGTTAAAATAGAAAATAAAGAAAAAAGAAACTTAACAACCATCAAATGCTAATAATAAAAATAAAAAACATGTGTACAAAAAAATAACAAATGACAAGTACAGTATATCATTCACACTGACATTAAGTATCAAAAGTCCATCCTGGTTGAATGGTGAAAAATATATCAAAAATATCTGATGCATTCTCCTCCTCTTATAATACAGGTCAATAAATAATTATAAACTTTCCCATCTATATTTAATCAAAATACTATGTTATATAAAAAGTTGTCCCTGATGTGGAAATCTATTTCTCTATCAATCCAATTAACCCAGCATCTACCCTTTTTCCCCAAAAATAAGACATCCCCTGATAATAAGCCCAATCGGGCTTTTGAGTGCATGGCAATAAGGCCAAGCGCTTATTTTAGGGTTCAAAAAAATATAAGACAGGGTCTTATTTTCGGGGAAACACGGTATTCTGTTTGCTACCGGAATATATAAAAAAGCAGTCAACAGGTAACCCCAAAAGTAAAACTAATCTTCAAAGCTAGCAGAGTGCACCTTTTTATGGACCATCTTCTCTCAAAGGATCAATTTGATCTCCGCCTTTAAGATTGCTGTGGAATATGTTCTATGCTTATGGTTTTTTCTGGTGGGGTCAGAGGACAGGGTCTGGTGACTTCATTATACACACGGCACCATTTTACATCCTGGCATCAAGTGTTGCCGAAGCAAGCCTGTAATGGCAACGTTTGCCTGGTGGTGTCAGCATGCACATGTTGCCATTTGGGGTCTTCAGAGTTTGCATTGGACACTGCTGGTGCTGCTATCCTAAAAGGAATCCCTCTGGATGAGTGATTGAGCCTTTGCTTTCCATTAGGAAGTTCAGGCCCTGCCATCTGTAAGGAGGACTCCTGTCAGAAACCCTGAAGAGATGCTGTCAGACTTCACAACAGGTTTAACTACGTCAATAAAAGATAGAACAATGTTTGTGCAACATGTTAAGTTTCATTACAAATAACCTTATCTAGGTTCTTTTTATTTTAAGGGCTTAGCATGTTATATGAACGCTGCCCATTTAGATGGTTTATGATTCAGTGTCTTTTCAATGGATTTATGATTTAGTGCGCTCCACATAAGGCTACACTTGAAGAGTATCTGGTGCAGAATATAGCTGCAAGGGCACTTCTGGGTGCCCCAAGGACTGTGTATGTCACACCTATGCTCTGAGCTGTATTGAGTGCCAGTTTACTTCTGGGTCCAATTCAAGGTTTTGGTTATCACCTTTAAAGCCCTTCATAGCATGGGACCAGGTTACCTGAGGAATCATTTTGTCCCACTCACATTGTCCTGTCCCACCCGGTCAGGCATGGAGGGTATGTTATGGATCCCATTGGTTAAAGATCTCCAACTGACAGGGTCTAGGAAGAAAGACTTCTCTGCTGTTGCCCCTGCCCTATGTAATATCCTCCTCCTAAAAGTGAGGCTGGTCTCCATTTTTCTGGCATTTCAAAAGAGTGTGAAGACCTGGCACTGCCAACTCACATGGTGTGATGGAACCACCAGCTGAAGGAAAGGAGGCCTTGATTGGAGGGGGGGTTTAAAAGACATTCCAGCTTAGAGTCCATTGGAGGAGGAAACATTTGAAGTCAATATTTCTGCCATTTCCAAAGGGTAGGCAGATGGTCTGGTGAGTTTCTTTTAAACTGGAGACCAGCAGTTATTTATTTATTATTATTAGTTGCATTTGTATGCTGCCCACTCCACAGAGACTCTGCGCGGCTCACAACAGTAAAAATTCACATGCAACAACAAATATAAAAAGCATTAAAAACAATAGATATTAAAACATTTAAAAACATTAAAAACCACAATTTAAAAACCCATACAATAAATCATTCATGGGGCCAAGAGTGATCGGTGTTGTATTAAAATCATTGGCCCCAGGCCTGTCGACAAAGCCATGTTTTTACTGCTTTTCTGAAGGCTGGCAGGGTGGGAATAATGTGGATCTCGGGGGGTAGTGTATTCCAGAGAGCCGGTGCTGCCACAGAGAAGGCCCTCGTTCATAGGCCCGCCAGCCGACATTGTTTGGCTGATGGGACCACCAGCAGACCAACTCTGTGGGCTCTAATCGGTCTTAGGGAGGTATGTTGGAGAAGGCGGTTTCGGAGGTATTTATTTATTTATTTATTATTTTATTTGGTAGTTTTTCTATGCCGCCCTACTCCCTCAGAACTCAGGGTGGCGTACAACATTTTGTAAAAAACTCCAAACAATTTAAAAAAGACAGTTAAAACAGTTAAAAATATATATATATACACACCATACATACATGGGGGAGACATCAGATATAAATCGTCTCAAAACTCACCCCGCCTGCAGGAAGAGCCATGTCTTAATGGCCTTTCGGAAGGCCAGCAAGGTGGGGATGATTCGGATCTCCAGGGGAAGTTGGTTCCAGAGAGCAGGGGCCCCTACAGAGAAGGCCCTCCCCCTAGGCCCCGCCAGTCGGCACTGTTTGGCTGACGGGAGGACCTAACCGGTCAAAGGGAAGAATGAGGCAGAATGCGGTCCCGGAGATAGCCTGGTCCTAAGCCATGTAGGGCTTTAAAGATGATGATCAGCACCTTGAATTGTACACGGAAACCAATGGGCAACCAATGCAGCTGGCGGAGTATAGGTGTTACGTGGGTGTACCTTGAAACACCCACCACAGCACGCGCAGCTGCATTTTGCACCAGTTGTAGTCTCCAAATACTCTTCAAGGGCAGCCCCATGTAGAGCGCATTGCAGTAATCCAATCGAGAGGTGACAAGGGCATGAGTGACCGTGAGTAGAGCCTCCGTCTCCAAGTATGGTCGCAATTGGTGCACCAGGTGAACCTGTGCAAAAGCCCCCCTAGCCACAGCTGCAAGATGTTGGTCCAATTTTAGCTGTGGATCTAGGAGGACTCCCAAATTGCAAACCCGTTCTGAGGGAGTTAATTTTTCTCCCTCAAGAACCAAGGAGGGACAGTCGATATAGTCCTTCGGAGGCAATATCCAGAGCCACTCAGTCTTGTCGGGGTTGAGTCTGAGTCTGTTCCTCCCCATCCAGATCCTAACGTCGTCCAGGCACTGGCACATCACATCCACCGCCTCCCTGAATTTAGACGGGGTGGTAATGTACAGCTGGGTGTCGTCAGCGTACTGTTGGAAACGCACCTCATGTCTGCGGATGATCTCCCCCAGCGGTTTCATGTAAATGTTAAACAGGATGGGTGAGAGGACCAAACCCTGAGGCACTCCATAGGTCAGGGACCTAGGAGACGACCTCTGCCCACCTGCTAACACCGACTGCATCCTGTCAGCGAGATAAGAGGAGAACCACCGCAAAACGGTGCCTCCCACTCCCAACTCGCTGTGACGATGCAGAAGGATACCATGGTCGATGGTATCAAAAGCCGCTGAGAGGTCAAGTAGCACCAGGATGGAGGAATTTCCCCCATCCCGGGCTCACCAGAGATCATCCATCAGGGCGACCAAGGCAGTTTCTGTGCTGTAGCCGCGCCTGAAACCCGATTGATAGGAATCTAGATGATCAGTTTCCTCCAATAACCGAAGGAGCTGAAAAGCTACCACCTTCTCCACAACTTTACCTATAAAAGGCAAGTTGGAGACCGGATGAAAGTTCTTCAAATCCGCTGGGTCCAGGGAAGGCTTCTTGAGGTGGGTTCTCACCACCACAACTTTTAACGGTTGCGGTACGGAACCCTCCCTCAAAGAAGCGTTGACAACTGCCTGGATCCAGCCGCGTGCCACCTCTCTGCTGGCCGAAACCAACCAGGAGGGACACGGGTCCAATAAACAGGTGGCAGAGCTCATCGCCACCACGGCCTTGTCCACGTCCTCGGGAGAAACAGGCTCAAACTCCTCCCACAATGCTGGACTAAGACTTGCCCCTGTCAACTCACTGGACTCTGTCCAGCTAGAGTCCAGGTTCGACAGAATCCGAGCGACTTTATCCGTCAGAAACTGCGAGTATTCCTCAGCTCTACCTTGCAAGTGTTCCTTGCTCCCCCCTTTTGCAAGGTGGGCGCGAGTCACCCTAAACAAGGTGGCTGGACAAGAATCTGCAGACGCAATAAGAGCAGAAAAAGGAGATCGTTTTGCCGCCCTTATCGCCACTAAATAAGACTTAATAAAAGTTCTTAATAGTGTTCGATCGGACTCGATTTTACTGGCTCTCCAGCGTTGCTCCAGACGTCTCTTGTGGCGTTTCATCTCCCAGAGCTCCTCGGTAAACCAGGAGAGGAGAGGTCGCAAAGGCGCAATCCGATAAAATGCCCCTGCTGCCGCGATGTTCCAGGCAGCCACCAGGGCATCAGATGAATTGTGTACCAGGGTTTCAGGTATTTCCCCAAGTTCCCTCTGGAATCCTTCCGGCTCCATTAGGCGCCTGGGGTGGAACCACCTAGTCCAGTGGTGGCGAAGCTTTTTAGGCTCGCGTGCCAAAAAAGGGGGGGGCGCGCTCACGCGCACTCGCATGCCCACACCCATTCCATCCCCCCACGCATGCGCACAACACCCCCCCCATGCTGCCCCCTGAGCATGCGCACACACCCCCACCCCCGCGCAAAGGCTTACCGGAGCCTGGGATGACGAAACCGGCAAATCGGAAGTGCGAAAAAATGCACTTCCGGTTTGCCGGTATGCTGTTTTTTGCACTCCGGAGGGTTCAGGGAAGCTCCCTGAAGCTCCGGAATGCAAAAAACTACAAAACGGACAAACCGGAAGTGTGGAAAAGTGCACTTCCGGTTTGTCCGTTTTGTAGTGTTTTGCATTCCGGAGCTTCAGGGAGCTTCCCTGAACCCTCCGGAGTGCAAAAAACAGCACACCGGCAAACCGGAAGTGCGTTTTTTTTGCACTTCCGGTTTGCCGGTGGGCAACCCTCGCATGCCGGCTTCTATGGCTCCGCGTGCCACCTCTGGCACGCGTGCCATAGGTTCGCCACCATGGACCTAGTCGGTCCCGCCTCCCTGTGGGAGGAGTGGGGCTGCGAAATCCAACCTCAGTAGGAAATGATCTGACCATGACAACAGGGTGGTGACTATATCCCCTGTCTTCAGATCATCTCTCCACTGCCCCGAAAGAAACACTAGGTCAAGCGTGTGACCTCCCTCATGAGTCGGACCTGGATTACTTGGTATCAGGTCCATGGTTGTCATGGAATCCATGAACTCCTGAGCTGCGCCAGAGGTTTCGCCAGCTGAAGGCAGGTTAAAGTCCCCCAGCACCATTAGCCTGGGGAACTCCACCGCCAGGCCGGCTATCGCCTCAAGCAGCTCAGGCAGGGCCTTAGTAACGTAGCTGGGAGGCAGGTACGCTAACAAAAGGCCCACCTGGACCCCTAAGTCCAACTTCAGAAGGAGTGTCTCACACCCGACAATCTCCGGGGCAGGGATCCTACGAGGATGCAGACTTCGGCGCGTTATAATAGCCACTCCTCCCCCCCATCCCTGGGGTCGTGAATGATGCTGCACTGAGAACCCGTCTGGGCATATCTCGGAGAGGGCTACTCCCCCCTCCTGGCCCAGCCAGGTCTCAGTTATACACACCAGGTCCGCCCCCTCTTCGGTGATTAAATCACGTATCATGGGGGCTTTGTTGATAATTGACCTGGCGTTCAGCAGCAGCATCCTGAGCCCAGGGCCCTGAAAACTCTGGTTGCCAGGTATTCGGGTTGAGCAAGATGGAACCACATCGAAGGGGCCGGAACAAGGGATCGCTTGTAAACAGTGAGGTCTTATTCCCCGAGAGCGGTCCACCCCTCTGCTCCCGCCATACCTGCCTCTCCCCATCATGACCGAGATATTCCGGCTCTCCACCCCCCCAGAGATTCCCCCCCCCCCAAGATGGCCTTCATCCCTCCCTGCAGGTCATCCATACCATTCATACTGAGCCGGGTGAAATAGTCCAGTCCCCCTTCGCTTCTGTTTCCACACTCAGCGTCGGGGGATCCAGCCCCAATCTCCGGTTCACTCATTCTGTCTAATCATACATCATATAAAAAAACCTACACACTCCTATTTCCCAATAATCATACCTTCATGTTCTCCAATCACAACACATTCATAACCCAAATCACACATACCCATCCCCCCCGGGTGAAATATCACAATAAAAGAGCTAAAATGGATGCTGTAAACATAGGTATACATACAAAACATATACAAGCAGCCTCCAGCCCAACCAAGGTAAGTTCTTAATCCTTGGCACCTGCACCAAGGCCTAAAGTAGATCTTGATGGTTCCACGATCTCTCAATAGTAATCTACCATTCTCCCCCCCAATGTTGGTAATAATAGAGGTAATTATAGAGCTCTTCTCAGAAGTGGCACCGGAATGCAAAGTTATCTTTGTGAACTGACCCAGTTTTTTCCCAAGTAGAGCCAAAGTATCTGGATGAGTTATTTTATTTTCCCCATTGTTCGTCACGTTAATCGTCCCCCCGCTGAAGTAGTTATCTGGCTGATGTAATAGAGATCTCATACGAAGGGCCTGGCAAGAAGACAGGGCCACGTCAGCCCAGAAAGGTCTCACGGCCACGTTTGCAATGCTAATAACTGCTAAGTTCAGCAGAGGATATTTCTGTGGCCTCACATGGGGGAAAAAGCAGCTTGACAAGGTCTTACCCGTCTGGCAAAAAGCCGAGGCCGCGCTAACCAAAGACAGCCTCGTGGCCACATCAACAATAATAACAGCCGTTAGATTAAACAGAAGATGTCGCTGTGTTATTCGTACAAAGGCTCGTTGCGGCCGCAAAGCTCGTAAAAGCGTCCAGCAAGAGCCACCATCATGGTCAGTGTGAAATAGGTCACATCTAGGGCAGAGGGGGGTCGCTGGGAGTCCAAATCGGAGTAGTGTCTGCGAAAATAGCTGCAGATGTAATCGTCTCCAGAGTAATTGGTGATCGCTGAGATGGTAATTATCACCCGGCTGGCCAGCGTTCTTCCACAGCCGGAAATCAAGCAGCAAACAACCCATGCAGAGAACGCCAAAGGAAACCCCCATTAGATTACGGCAGGCATCCAAAAACAGCCGGCATCTCCTCATTCCGGAGTGTCTCCTCACCCAGCAGCTTGCTCACCTCCCACTGCCCCGTCCAGCAACTCAACAATTTTCTCGATACAGTGCTTTCTTTGTATTTGTATTTGTTTATTTTGTCAAGCATAAATGAATATAAGCAAAGTACAAACAGTAAAACATGATTGAATATATATATAATATTACAAGCATGAATAAGAGTAGAAGATGTATGAATATATGGGTACATTAGGACAGGAACGGTAGGCACGATTGTGCGCTTATGCACGCCCCTTACTGACCTCTTAGGAACGGGGTGAGGTCAATGGTAGATAATAAGAGGTTGAAGTTTTTGGGGTTTGGGGAAGAAACTACTGAGTCAGGTAAAGTGTTCCAGGCATTGACAACTCTGTTGTTGAAGTCGAATTTTTTGCAGTCAAGTCTGGAGCGCTTTACATTAAGTTTGTATCTATTATGAGCTCGTGTATTATTGCGGTTGAAGCTGAAATAGTCGTTAACGGGTAGGACATTGAGGCGGATAATTTTGTGAGCTACACTTAGGTCAGATCGAAGGCGGCGGAGTTCTAAGTTTTGAAGTCCCAAAATTTCTAGTCTGGTTTCATAAGGAATTCTGTTGTGAGCAGAGGAATGTAATACTCTTCTTGTGAAGTATCGCTGGACATTCTCAATAGTGTTAATGTCTGATATGAAGTGTGGGTTCCAGACTGATGAGCTGTATTCAAGGATCGGTCTAGCAAATGTTTTGTATGCTCTGGTTAAGAGTACAATGTTACCAGAGAAGAAGCTGCGCAAGATTAGGTTAACCACTCTTAATGCCTTCTTTGCTATGTAGTTGCAGTGGGCTCTGGCACTTAGATCGTTTGAGATGAGTACTCCGAGGTCCTTTACTGAGTGAGGATCATCATCAAGGTCATGATCATTAAGTTTGTATTTGGTGTTTTGATTATTTTTGCCAATGTGTAAAACTGAGCATTTGTTGATAGAGATTGGTAGTTGCCACTTGTTTGACCATTCAGAAATATAGTCAAGATCTTTTTGAAGGGTTGCAGTATTGTCTGTGGTGTTGAAAAGTTTTACGTCATCTGCGAAGAGGACACAGTTGCTTTGTATAATATCACAAATGTCATTTATGTAAAGAATGAAGAGAGTGGGTCCTAAAACGCTTCCTTGGGGAACACCGCTGTTAACAGGTACAGGGTTTGATAGAGATGATCCTATTTTAACCACTTGTTGTCTGTTTGACAGGAATGCAGTTATCCATTTATGTAGGGGGCCAGAAATGCCATAAGATTTTAATTTTAGGAGTAGTTTGTCGTGTACTACGGAGTCAAAGGCTTTACAAAAGTCTATGTAGATTGCCTCTATTGCTTTGCCCTGGTCGAGTTTTGTAGTCCATATGTTTTTACAATGTAGAAGTTGTAGGTTGCAGGATAACATTTTTCTGAAACCAAATTGTTTTTGAGAGAGTAGGTTGTTTGTCTCTAAGTGGAGGGAAATGGATTGGTTGATGATTAATTCCATGACTCTGCAGGTGGCGCAACATAAGGAGATTGGTCTATAATTTTCAACTAGGTTGGGGTCTCCCTTTTTGAAGACAGGGATAACCGTGGCTAGTGACCATAGGTTGGGTAGGGTGCTGGTTCTGAGAGATATGTCAAAAATAATGCTTAGAGGTTCTGATAGGACGGTGGAAAGTTTTTTTAAGAAGTAAGCACAAAGACCATCTGGACCTATGGATAGGGATGGTTTTAGGTTGTGTAGAGCCTTTCTAACCTTGTCTTCTGTAAAGTCGGTTTGTATTAGATCATTGTCTTTGTTTGAGGTTCGACTAGGGAATATAGGACATGAGTTGTTGCTGTTTATAAAGACTGAGCCGAAGAATGTGTTGAAGAGGTTGGCTTTGTTGGATTCATCATTACAGTCTTTATTGTTGGGGCCTTTGAGGGGTGGGATAGATCTCGTTACTTTGAGTTTGTTGTTTACGAACTTGTAGAATGCTCGGTTGGAATTTGTGCGCAGGAGGTTTTCCTCTTGATTGATATGATAATTAGTGCATTCAGTCTTTATTTATTTGCATAAGTTTTTGTATCGGGTTTTATAGTTGGTTATGTGGCCCGTTTTGTTTTTATGCCAGAGAGATTTTTTTTTTGATTGGAGCTTCCTTATTGTTGTGGGTAGTTTGTTCTTCCTGTTATTGGGAATGAATAGTGGTACGTATAGTTTTATGACTCTTAGGACTTGACGTAGGAAAATGTTGTAGTGGTCATCAGCAGTGTTGCAGTCCATGAATAGGGTTTGCCAATCAAGAGAAGAGAGGTAATTGTTTATGAGATCAAAGTTTGCTTTTTTGAAGTTGTAACTGGGGATCTTGTCATATTGTTGATTTTTGTAAGGGTGTATATTGAGATTGAAGTCAATCATACTGTGATCGCTGTTGGAGAAGGGTTCTATTGTTTGTAATCCATATATTGAGTTAGAACTGTTGCAGAAGATGAGATCAAGGTAGTTATTGAGTCTAGTGTTGTTGGATACTAGTTGATCCAGCCCCAGATTGGTTACAGCATTGTACAGGGTTGAGTGTATAGGTTCTGTGGAACATTCGTTGAGGGACCATTTGATAAGAGGTAGATTTAGGTCGCCAAGAAAGATGAGAGGGTGTGGGCTGGAGGCTGCCCATGTAAGGAGTGAAGATAACTTATTCGCATGTTCAATGTCGTAGTCTGGAGCTCTGTAGCATAGTAGAAATCGTAAAGTGGTGTTTAAAGATAGTTCACAGAAGATGGTCTCAGGAAGAGCAAGATCGTGTGTTACTTGGATGTTTTTGAGATTTAAGGACTTTTTGTAAAAAAATGGCAACACCACCTCCTCTACGGAGATCGCGATCAGATCTTTGTTTTCTTTGATTTTTAGTTTCTAGTCTGGTGAGCCTTACGGCGCCGAAACCGCCATCATGGCGTTTCCCGAGCCTGGAGCCTCCAGGACTTCCCAGTCCTCGCCTCGGGTCATACCTTCCCTCCAAAGCCTCTGGGAAGTGTCTCAGATCTTCCTTTATCGTCAGGACACCGAGCAGATGAAATGACTTGGGTCGGACCCCTGGAATTCCAAAAGTTCGGGTTCAGGGTGGGCGGAGGTCTGTCTTTCTCCAGCTTTCCACTGTAGCTCCACCCCAGAAGGTAAACTGGTCCTAAGCCATGTAGGGCTTTAAAGGTAATCACCAACACCTTGAATTGTGCTCGGAGACCTATAGGCAGCCAGTGCAGTTTGTGAAGGATGGGTGTCACATGGGTGTATCTAGGGACACCCATCACCACACGCGCCGCCACATTCTGCACTAGCTGCAATCTCCGAACGTTCTTCAAGGGTAGCCCCATGTAGCGTGCGTTGCAATAGTCAAGACATGAGGTAACAAGGGCATGAGTGACTGTAAGTAGTGCCTCCCGGTCCAAAAAAGGACGCAACTGGTGCACAAGACGAACTTGTGCAAAGGTCCCTCTGGCCACAGCTGTTAGATGTTGGTCCAATTTTAGCTGTGGATCCAGATTTCCCCCCCCCCCCCACAGAACCAAGGAGGGACAGATGTCAAAGTCCTTGGGAGGCAGCATCCAAAGCCACTCGGTCTTGTCCGGGTTGAGTTTGAGCCTGTTAACCCCCAAACTTTTCAATCTGCCACCCGTAAGAGGATTCCCCCCAAGGGATTTTTTGCTCGGGGGAGGACAATACTTTATCAGGCACACATAGAGCCAGCTCGCTTGTTGGATAGCGGTGCCTTTTTCCTCTTTCGGAGATTGGCGTGTCGGCGTCTGTGAGGATAACCGCCATTGTGAAAGCAACGCGGAGACCGTAAACAACGCGGAAACGCGGAGACGCGGAGACCGTAAGGGCTAAATGGTTAGCCTGGATTGAGGTGCCTGGGCTGCTGGCTGTTGGTTGAGGTGGGGGGATTTTTACTTTACGGTCCCCCCCCACCCGGAAGATCACTGAGACCGCTATTACAGCCAGGAGATCGGAGATCGGAAAGATAACAGCGCGGCCGCTATTCCATCGTTCCACCAGAGAGGCCGTTAGCGAGACCCGGTTGCGAGGGCTAGCCTGCTGCCAGCTAGCCTAGACTGAGGACTGGGAGGTTTGTGAAACACCGAGGCGGCTGGCCGAGAGACGGAGGCGACAGCATGGCCGCCATTCCATCGGAGCGGCCCCCCCCCTCGACGAAGGCGATACGGCCGCCATTTCACCAGAGCGGCAGTCAGCGAGACCCGACTGCGAGGGCTGGTTTGTTCCTAAGTAGCCTGGATTGAGCCTGGATTGGAGGTTTGGGGGACGCTGAGGCGGCTGGTTGATCGACGGAGACGGAGGTGATAGCGAGGCCGCCATTTCCATTGGAGCACCTCCCCCCCCCGCCCTCGAGGAAGGTGATATGGCCGCCATTTTATCAGAGCGGCCGTCAGTGAGATCCGGCCACGAGGACTTGGTGTTGTCAACTAGCCTGGATTGAGGTCTGGGAAGCGCCGAGGGGGACTGGCCGAGAGCCGATTGACAGAGACGGAGGGGATAGTGTGGCCGCCTTTCCATCCCCCCCACCAGAAACAGTGCCTTCCATCGCCCCCACCAGAAACAGTGCCTCCCTCTGTCTTCCGCTGTAACCCAGCACCCCCATTTAGGGGGCTTGAGTAGAAGATCAATTATTGATCTGGTACACCGACTTGCCTGGGAGTTGTGGGGGGAGGACTGGAGGAAGGGGTGGTTTTCTTTGTTATGACTGCGAGGAAGAGAAGAACACTTGCTATGAAGATCGATAGACTTAAGGTTGTCTTAAGGACTGGAGGTGTGCCCCTTCCTCGAAGAATTTTAACTGAGAACATTTTTGCTATCTTGAGAACCCCCTTTTTACCTCTCCTCTCTGCACAGCACTTTAACTACCTCGACCCCGGGGGAGAGTATCTGTGAGCATGTTTATGGATGAATGGGATGAATAAATGTTTGGTGGTTGAGAATATGTATATATGAGTGAGCTGGGTGGTTGGACCTGGCCCCCCTCTGCTGAGTGTGGAAACAGAAGCGGAGGGGGTTCTGGCCCACCCCCAGGCTCAGTATGAATGGTACGTATGGCCTGCCGGAAGAATGGGGGACCAGTGGGGGGGGGAGGGGGATCTCTGGGGAGACAGGGAGTGAGAATATTACGGTCATAATGGGGAGAGGCAGGTATGCCGGGAGCAGAGGGGTAGGCCGCTCTCGGGGAACAAGGATTCGCTGTTTGCAAGCGATTCCTTGTTCTGGCCCCTCCGGTTTGGTTCCACCTAGCTCAACCCGAGTGCCTGGTAACCAGGGATGTCAGGGCCCTGGGCTCAAGCTGCTGCTGTTAAATGCCAGGTCGATTACCAACAAGGCCCCCCTCATTCGGGATTTAATCCTAGAAGAGGGGGCGGACCTGGCGTGTATAACCGAGACCTGGCTGGGCCAGGAAGGGGGGGTGCCCCTTTCGGAAATATGCCCGGACGGGTTCTCGGTTCAGCATCAGCCGCGACCCCAGGGAAGCGGTGGAGGAGTAGCTATTATAGCTCGCCAGAATCTGTGTCCTCGAAGGAGCCCTGCCCCAGAGATTGTTGGGTGTGAGACACTCCTTCTGAAGTTGGACTTAGGGGTTCAGGTGGGCCTTTTGTTAACGTACCTGCCTCCTAGCTGCGTTACAAAGGCCCTGCCTGTTCTGCTCGAGGCGGTTGCAGGGCTGGTGGTTGAGTTCCCCAGGTTGATGGTGCTGGGGGATTTCAATCTGCCATCGCCCGGCGAAGCCTCGGGGGCAGTCCAGGAGTTCATGGCTTCCATGACAACCATGGACCTGACCCAAGTAGTTCAGGGTCCGACTCATGAGGGTGGTCACACGCTTGACCTTGTGTTTCTCTCGGGGCAGTGGAGAGATGATCTGGGGTTAAGGGGTTTAGTCACAGTACCCTTGTCGTGGTCAGATCATTTCCTTCTGAGGTTGGATTTTATGGCACCACGCCTCCACCGCAAGGAGGCTGGACCGATTAAGTGGTTCCGCCCCAGGCGCCTAATGGAACCCGACGGATTCCAGAGGGAACTTGGGGAGATACCTGAATCCCTGGTACACAGTTCGTCCGAATCCCTGGTTGCCGCCTGGAATCAGGCGGCGGCGGGGGCTCTGGACCGGATTGCGCCTTTGCGGCCTCTCTGTGGAAGTGGATCCAGGAGGGCTCCTTGGTTTACCGAGGAACTCCGGGAGATAAAGCGCCACAAGAGACGCCTAGAGCGACGATGGAGATCTAGTAAAGCTGAGTCTGACCGGACACTTTTAAGAACTTTCATTAAGTCTTACTTAGTGGCGATAAGGGCGGCAAAATGTTCGCATTTTTCCGCTCTTATTGCGTCCGCTGACTCCCGCCCAGCCGCCCTGTTTAGGGTGACCCGCACCCTTCTGGCTAAGGAGGAAGGCGGAGACCCCTTGCAGGGTAGAGCTGAGGAATTTTCTCGGTTTCTGGCGGATAAAGTCACTCAGATTCGGACAGACCTGGACTCCGATTGGGCAGTACAGGCCGAGACGATTGGGGCAGGTCTTAGTCCGGTTATATGGGAAAGATTTGAACCGGTGACTCCTGAGGATGTGGACAAGGCCATAGGAGCTATGAGCTCCGCCACTTGTTTATTGGACCCGTGTCCTTCCTGGCTGGTTTC
Organism: Diadophis punctatus similis; assembly: GCA_023053685.1. NCBI lineage: Eukaryota > Metazoa > Chordata > Lepidosauria > Squamata > Dipsadidae > Diadophis > Diadophis punctatus. Next base: position 319,842 of record JALIGW010000139.1, on the reverse strand, counting down.
GGCCACCAGGGAGGTTTCACGCGGCTGGCTCCAGGCATTGGTCAACGCTTCCTTGAGAGAGGGGTCCGTCCCGCAGCCCTTAAAAGCTGTGGTGGTGAGGCCCCTCCTCAAGAAGCCTTCCCTGGACCCAGCGGATTTAAAGAACTTCCGTCCAGTCTCCAACCTTCCCTTTGCGGGGAAGGTTGTTGAGAAAGTGGTGGCACTCCAGCTCCTACGACTGTTGGATGACACTGATTTTCTGGATCCCTTTCAATCTGGCTTCAGGCGCGGTTACAGTACGGAAACGGCTTTAGTCACCCTGATGGATGATCTCTGGTGAGCCCGGGATGGGGGTCATTCCTCTATCCTGGTGCTACTTGACCTCTCAGAGGCCTTCGATACCATTGACCATGGTATCCTTCTGCGTCGTCTCGGAGAGGTGGGGGTGGGCGGCACTGTTTTGCAGTGGTTCTCCTCCTTCCTCTCTGACAGGACGCAGTCGGTGTTGACAGGGGGGCAGAGGTCGAGTCCTAGGCCCCTACTATGTGGGGTGCTGCAGGGCTCGGTCCTCTCGCCCATCCTGTTTAATATCTACATGAAGCCGCTGGGTGAGATCATCCGACGACACGGGGTGAGGTATCAGCAATATGCTGATGATACCCAGTTGTACATCTCCACCCTGTCTCAATTTGGGGAAGCCGTAGACGTAATGGACCGCTGCCTGGCCGATGTTAGGGTCTGGATGGGGAAGAACCGGCTAAAGCTTAACCCTGACAAGACTGAGTGGCTGTGGATATTGCCTCCTAAGGATTTGACCAACTGTCCCTCCTTGGTTCTTGGGGGGGAAAAATTAGCCCCCTCAGAACAGGTTCGCAATTTGGGTGTCCTCCTAGATCCACAGCTAAAATTGGAACAACATCTTTCAGCTGTGGCTAGGGGGACCTTTGCACAAGTACGTCTTGTGCACCAATTGCGACCCTACTTGGAGAAGGAGGCACTTCTTACAGTCACTCATGCCCTTATCACCTCACGGCTGGATTACTGCAATGCGCTCTACATGGGGCTACCCTTGAAGAGTGTCCGGCGACTGCAATTGGTGCAAAATGCAGCTGCGCGAGCTGTGGTGGGTGTACCTAGATGCACCCACGTAACACCTATTCTCCGCCAGCTGCATTGGCTGCCCATTAGTCTCCGGATCCAATTTAAGGTGTTGGTCGTTACCTTTAAAGCCCTACATGGCTCAGGGCCAGGTTATCTTCGGGACCGCATCCTGCCGCATACCTCCCTACGACCGGTTAGGGCCCACAGAGTCGGCCTCCTCCAGGTCCCGTCGACCAAACAATGTCAGCTGGCGGGACCTAGGGGGAGGGCCTTCTCTGTGGGAGCTCCCTCCCTGTGGAACCAACTTCCTCCAGAGATCAGGACCATCCCCACCCTACTGGCCTTCCGGAAAGCAATAAAGACCTGGCTCTTCCGACAGGCGGGGTGAATGAGATACTCTTTTTAACTTTTTAACTTTTGTATTTTCTGTATTTAATTATTACATTGTGTATTGTTATATTTTTTTTAATGAATTTTTTATTTTGTATTGGATCTACATGCTGTGAGCCGCCCTGAGTCCCTAGGGATTGGGCGGCACAGAAATCCAACAAAATAAATAAATAAATAAATAAATAATCCAGACCCTTACAGCGTCCAGACACCGGCACATCACATCAACTGCCTCACTGAATTGGCATGGGGTGGACATGTACAGCTGAGTATCGTCAGCGTACTGTTGGAACCTCACCCCATGCCTACGGATGATCTCACCCAACGGTTTCATGTAGATATTAAAGAGCATAAGGGAAAGAATCGACCCCTGAGGAACCCCACATACGAGGGGTCTCGGGGTCGACCTCTGTCCCCCAGCCAACACCGACTGCGACCGGTCAGAGAGATAGGAGAAGAACCACCGCAGAACGGTGCCTCCCACTCCCATCTCCCCGAGCCGTCGCAGAAGGATACCATGGTCAATGGTATCGAAAGCCACTGAGAGGTCAAGTAGCACCAAGATGGAGGAGCAACCTTCATCTCGGGCTCGCCACAGATCATCCATCAGCGTGACCAAGGCAGTTTCTGTGCTGTGATTGGGCCTGAAACTCGACTGAAAAGGGTCAAGATACTCCGTTTCATCCAAGAGCCATTGGAGTTGCAGCGCCACCACTTTCTCCACCACCTTCCCCATGAAGGGGAGGTTGGAGACTGGTCAATAGTTTTTAAGGTCAGTTGGGTCCAGGGATGGCTTCTTAAGGAGGGGCCTCACCACCGCAACCTTTAAAGGCTGGGGGAAGAACCCCTCTCTTAAAGAAGCGTTGATTAACTCCTGGAACCTACCTCGTGTCACCTCCCTACTTGCAGAAACAAGCCAGGAGGGGCTCGGATCCAGCATACAAGTGGCGGAGCTCACCGCTCCAATGGCCTTGTCCACTTCCTCAGGGGTCACCAGGTAAAACTCTTCCCATAAAATGGGACCAAGATCTGCCCCTGTCATCTCGGCTTGCTTCACCCAACCGGAGTCCAGGTCTGTCCGAATCTGAGTGACTTTATCTGTCAGAAACTGAACAAATTCCTCAGCTCTACCTTGAAGGGGTTCCTCCGTCCCCTCCCCCTTGAGAAGGGACCAGGTCATCCTAAAAAGGGAGGCTGGGCGAGAGTCTGCGGATGCAATAAGAGCGGAAAAATGCGAACATTTTGCCGCCCTTATCGCCACTAGATAAGTCCTAATAAAGGCTCTTAGTAGTGTTCGATCGGATTCGGATTTGCTGGCCCTCCATCGTCGCTCTAGGTGTCTCTTCTGGCATTTCATCTCCCGGAGTTCCTCGGTAAACCAAGGTGCTCTCCAGGATCCAATGTCGCGGAGAGGCCGCAAAGGCGCAATTCTATCCAAAGCCCCAGATGCTGCCCTATGCCAGACAGCCGCTATGGCTTCGGAAGAATTGTGTACCAATGATTCAGGTAAATCCCCAAGCTCCCTCTGAAACCCTTCCGGGTCCATTAGGCGCCTGGGGCGGAACCACCTAATTGGTTCCGCCTCCCTGCGGTGATGGAGTGGGGTGGAAAAGTCCAACCTCAATAGGGAATGATCTGACCATGACAAGGGAGAGATGTCTAAACCCCTTAATTCCAGATCATTAATCCACTGCCGAGATAGAAATACTAAGTCGAGTGTGTGACACCCCCCCCCCCTGTGAGTCAGACCTTGAATTACCTGGGACAGGTCCATGGTTGTCATGGAAGCCATGAACTCCCGCTCCGCATCAGAGGAATCGCCCAGCGATGGCAGATTAAAGTCCCCCAGCACCATGAGTCTGGGGAACTCCACTGCCAGGCCGGCTACTGCCTCCAGCAGAGCGGGCAGGGCTATTGACACACAGCTGGGAGGCAGGTACATGAGCAATAGGCCCACCTGAACCCCTAGGTCCAACTTCACAAGGAGGGCCTCACACCCGACAATCTCCGGGGCAGGGATCCTACGAGGTAACAGACCCTTCCGGATGATAACTGCCACTCCACCACCCCTTCCCTGGGGTCGTGGCTGATGCTGCACCTGAAACCCATCTGGGCACATTTCTGAGAGGGGAACACCCCCCTCAGGACCCAGCCAGGTCTCAGTTATACATGCCAGGTTGGCTCCCTCCTCTAGGATAAGATCCCGAATGAGGGGACCCTTGTTGACAATTGACCTGGCATTTAGCAGCAGCAGCTTGAGCCCAGGGCCCTGACAACCCTGGTCCCCAGGCCTCCGAGTTGACTCCGAGGGGTTAGAACATGGAATCGCTTGAAGGTAGCGAGTCCTAGTTCTCCGAGTGCGGCCCACCCCTCGGTTCCCGCCGTATCTCCCCTTCCCCATAATGACCGATATATTCCGGCTCTCCCCCTCTCCAGAGGTTCACTCCCCTTCCCTGACAGCTCCCATAATTTCCGACTGGCCCACTTGTTCATACATACTATGTTGGTATCAGCATCTGGTCCCCACCTGCATCTGTTTTTCACACTCAGCAGGTGAGAAGCGTTTTCCCGGGTCCAACTCACTCCATTCCGTACCCACCCATACAATTTTAAAACTACCCAATCATTTCCCCATCCAAACCACTTATATACAAGTCAGCCACTCCCCCCCCCCTATAAAAAAAGTTGACCCATTCTTGGAAAATTTTCAGTTGCTTGCACCTGACACATGGGGATTGAAGAGCGTCATGCAACCTTGGTGATGGTTTGTGCCTCGAGGGTACTCCTTCCGCCTTTTAACTTATATTTTATCTTTGCTTTTACTTGTTTCTCATCCTGTTTTAATTCTATTTTCATTGTTATCTTTTTATACAGTTTTATTATTTTTACCTGTCAGCTGCCCAGAATCCCTTAGATAGTGAGCTAGGCAGTGCCTAAATTTGATAGATAGATGATAGATGATAGATGATAGTAGATAGATGATAGATGATAGATGATAGATAGATAGATAGATAGATAGATAGATAGATAGATAGATAGATAGATAGATAGATAGATAGATAGATAGATAGATAGATAGATAGATAGATAGATAGATAGATAGATAGATAGATAGATAGATAGATAGATGATGGATGGATGTGGTCAATCCAGAAAAATTTATTGATTCAGTAAATAAGTAGTGCATTGTGTGAATGCAATTCATGTGCAGCACCTAAAAATGTTGAATTATAATATTCATCTTCTTGTGGTTTAGGGGAGATGGACCACACTTGTGTAGATACCAGTTTGAATTCTAGAACCATTGTGTGTAAGAAGGGAAAGGGAACTTGAAGATCTAGTCCAACCACGTGCCTGGTGTGGGAATCCACCATAATAATTAATGGTGTCTGCAGGTGAAAGTTTCTTTGGGGTTGGCAAAGGGTTAGGGTTTCCCATAGAATGTGCTGAGATGCAGCAATGATGCCTACCTCACTTTGATCTTCCTGCCCCTTCTTCCCCCTACCCATCCCCAAGGGTTGCTATTGACTTCTGCATCTCTACCAGATGCCCATCTGCTCTCTCTTTAGGCTGGGGCATGCTCCACTTAATAAGATTAGATGGGCCAATGATTTAATGACATATATAGTAGCTCTCCTATGTTAGAACACTTCTCCAAGATGTATAAATGGTCTGCATTTCCAGCTGTTCTACTCCTCACCCATTTTGCTCTTCTGATGTCACAGCCATTCTCCTTTAATTCTTGGGACTGATTTTCTCATCCTCTTTTACTCCTGAATGACTTCAGAATGATGCTTTGATATGCTCTGCTTCACTTTTTACTGGTTGACTCTTCTTCCCTACTCTCTCTTGTTGTAGTAGTCAAGCTCGTTCTAATTTTGCATATCTGTTTCTAACTTTGCTTTTTTAGGGTGTCTAATTAGGGTGTCTAATTCTTCCTCTTTTTCCAACTGTTCTTTTGCAACACTTTTTCTGCTTTGTTTTACATGTTCCCTATCCCCACTGCCCACCCTTAGCTGTCCTTTCAGGCTATCTTCCCACAACTGTGTTTTTTCCACCCTATTTCTGCCTGTTTTTCTGACTGTTCCTCTATCCTCCCTCCAACCCTGCCCCACTGTAGGTATGAGGTGCTGCAATCATGCTGGCTACCAGCTTTTCATCGCCCAACTATGGAAGAGCTGCACTTGCAGGTGAGCTACCTGTTGAATGAGCGCTCCAATGCTCAGGCAGAGGAGAGTTTTGAGTGGCGCTGGAGTGCCCTGAAACCCATGTGTTCCTCTTCCCCACCACCAGCCTCCTCTTCTTCAGTACACCATCACTGCCCATCAGAAGAGATCTCAGCCTACCCACTCCTGGATGGATTCCATGGTGGAGACATGGATGACATCCTGACAGTGACTGAAAGCAGTGGAGGGCTGAACTTTGAGTATATGTGGGAGAAGGCCCGGCTGGGGCGATGGAAGGGCCCTGCCTCAGCACCACCCAAATACCCCTCCAGCAATGGTGGGCTAGCTGTGCCTGGCAGCAACCCTTTCTATGAACAGGCAGTACACCGTGGGCACAGTCTGGAGACACCCAGTGTTGTGCCTGTAATCAGTGCCCGCAGCCCTTCTGTCAGCAGTGAATATTACATTCGCCTGGAGGACCACAGTAGTGGTGAAGGGCCAGTCTGTGCCCCCAGCCCTGGTTCAGCACCACAGCCCGTCTTTCCCTCTGATTGGGATTGCCACAATGCCCCTCTTCGGCCACCTGAGCAGTCCAATACTAAATCTTGCTTGACTGGGGGCAGTGGTGAAAGCAATCATTTCTGTGTCGATGGTGAGATCCAAGAGACGTCGCTGACAGAGACACCAACCACAGAAAGTGAAACGTTCCTTGCAGAATCCCTATTCACTGTGTATCGTGAGTTGGAGGATCAGCAGCGTAGCTGGGATGCTGAGATGATGGAAGAACGAGGGGCAGGGGAGACGCTTGCTGGGGATCCCTCAGAGTTCCAGGGGTCACCTTCCTGGGAGCAGGAACCTTCTCTGATGGAGGACCACAGTTCTGGCAGTAGCACTGACGATGGTGGAAGCAGCATTGGAGGAGGGCGGCATAATGTTCTGCCCTGTCCCCTATGCACTCAGGCGCATTGCACATGTGCCATCCCTCGAGGGGATGTGGTAAGCAGTTGGAGCAACCATGGCCCACCTTTGAGGCACCCTCACCAGGATAGCTACGGCACTGAGGATGACTCCTCACTCAAAGTGGAGCAGGGCTCCCTATCTGACTGTTCTATAGTACACCCTAGAGACTGTGATAGAGATACTGGGGAGCACAGTGAATTTTATGACCCACTTATGGGCACAGCTGTGAAGACCTATGAACTTCAAGATTACCCAAAGCAGAGAGGTGGGGGAAACATCCGTCCGCCTGGGTCGCCCTTTCCAACTATGTCATCCGGGTGTTGCAGTGTGATTGTCCCTGTAGAGATACCACTGTTATCTACTCTAGCTGAGACTAACGATGAGGAGACTATTGCAATTCTCCCAGAAGCTGTTGATGGATTTTTAGCTGGCCCTGCAACCCTGAGCCTCTCCCTGGCAGCACCTGATCAGCAAAGAGGAACCCTAGACTCTGTAGATTCCTTGGACATTCCTTCTAATACGAGTTCCTCAGATGTCTGCAGCCCAGCCTCCCACTACTCCTCTCCAGGACAAAAATTTGGGGACAGTGGTTATGAAACAGAGAGCACTTTTTCATCTGAGATTATATTTAAAGAGGAATCACCTTCCTCACCTTCTGGAGAAGAGGAAGAAATAGAAGCAGAAGATGATCCTGGCAAAGTCTCAGCAACACCCATCTCTCAGTCCACTAGTGATCTTACACTCTC